>JASDQU010108131.1:77455-99120 GCA_032191745.1 Picea mariana | reverse complement strand
CAATCTCTAATATATAGAATCTAGGCACCCTGAAAATCCAGGTTTAATGCCGATCTATGCTTGTGGCAGTTCCCACATTTGTAAATACAGTTTTATTTTAGAGTCTATATAACAGACATGAAAATTGAGCACACAAATTTATCAATTACCTGAGTCCATAGAATTTATCAATTACCTGAGTCCATAGCGTTGTGGGACTTGTATGAGCCTTCATTATAAAATCTGTTCCCCAGCGAATTGCTCGGAGCAAGTAGTCCAGCTGGTTTGCCTGAGATAACTCGGGTCCATACTGAGAAGCTGCCCAAGAAAGGAGGGTTACAGTAAACGACATGGGCCATCCAAATTTTACGTTGTCTCCTCCATCATAGTAGCCCCCCGTCAAATCTACCTGTAAAATCATTGAAACAGAAGGCGTAAGAGGAGAGCGGGAGCCATTTAATTGCATCAGTTCTCAATACAGCTAATTATTATGTTTTGTTTTGCATTGTGGGCATTACATTGCCCAGACTGCCATCTGAAAGGCCAGAGTCTCCCCTCCAATTCACTCGTTGATTCGAAGGAAGCTTTCCAGAGCGTTGTCCTTCGAAAAAGAGAATGGACTTGGCCAGTGCGTCGTGGTAATCTATTTCTTCAACATTCTGATCCTTAGCACCTGCAAAGCTTAATGCAGTCAAGGTTACAGGCACAAATAGAAGAAAAGCCAATGAAAGCCCAGACATTGTGTATTATAAGACTATTTGCTGATCTGCACTTCTCTACTCCAAGCTATATGTAGGAATTTATAGCCGAAAGTATGTAAATAAGATGGAAAACGGGTACTGAAGGGGACTTGTAATAAGACGAGTCACGGGATCCTCTCGAGATGAATAAGGCAGTTCGGGAATTGCTTAAGATATATTGATGAAAATATAAGCAAACACCATACACAAAACGTTTCGAGCAGGGCAGCCTCAACAGACCTAATGCATTGTATGTTGAACGAACGGTCACATTGATATCATTTTGCTTCAACCCTACCGGCGCACAATCCCTCTTAACCACGGAAAAGAAATGAACTAGGCCACGATTGTCGTCGATCACGGTGCTTAAATAACCCGCGAATCTTCTCCAAGCTATATGTAGGAAATTTATGGCAGAAAATATGTAAGATAAGATGGAAAACGGGTACCGAAGGGGATTCGTAATAAGTAGACTCACGGGGTTCTCTGGAGATGAATAACGCAGTTTGGGGAATTACCTAAGATATATAGAGAACAATACAAGCAAATACCATACATAAAACGTTTCAAACGGTCACATTGATGTCATTTTGCTTCAACCCTAAGGGTGCACAATCCCCGTAACCACGGAAAAGAAACGAACTAGGCCAGGATTGTCGTGCTTCACGGTGTTTAAACTATAGGTCTTGTTCTAGAAAAAAAAAGCGAGCTAAACAATAGACATTAAATCTGCAATTTTCCCTGCCATGCACCGGGACAGAGTTAGATTTCAAAGTCCAATTCTACTCATTTGTTCATGAACTGAATGTGTTTGTCATACTGTATAGGGTGTTTGCATGGATTTTTTTTGGAAAATTTTATTATTAATAATTTGTTAGTGGTATGTATTGGGACAAATTTTCACTCCTTCCAAATGTTTTTAGATTTTGTACAGTTAACCTATTTCCTTAACTCTGAACTCTTAATCAAACAAAAACAATTTTAAGTTATACAACTTATGTGTTCACTTTCTCAATTGATATTAACAAAAATAAATATTAAATTTAAAAATAAAAATGGAAATTTACTTTTAATAATTATTTGTTTTATAATAAAAAATGAAACTAGGTTCAATTCATTAAAGCTAATGGATAAAAATCCAAAACTAGTTTCTCATGTTAACACAATAGTGTTACAATACATTTTAAAAGCCATCTAAACAAGGCTGGGTGGCAGCCAACGAGGTTAGAAAACAAATTGTGGAAAATGATGTCGAATTGTAAATGAAACAAAGTGTTTGGTGCAAAATGTGTATCACTGAAATGTTGTGTGCAACATGTGAAGATGGGGCAAAAGTAAATGAGGGTTGGCAGTTAGAGCACCATCTATTTTTTGAAAATATATAGCAAACCTATTTTTTTTGAAAGTATATAGCAAAGTAAAAAGTTTGTTTAGAGTGCAAGAATTAAGAAATATAAAAAATTTAAATGCATTTGTGAACATAGGGTATAAGTAAATGACGGTTGCATTGTTGAGCACCATTTATTTTGAAATATATAAAAAAAGAAAAGTCCTTAACATATAAAAGAGTAAATGCATTTGCCATACAGACTCGTGAAGGATAAGAATAAAAGTCTTAACATATTACAAATTAAATGCATTTGTCATACATAGTGGTGAAAGATAAGAATAGAGTCTCTAACATATAAAAATTTAAATGCATTTTTCTTTGAAATTTGTCAAAAAATAAAAGTTTGTTACATACTACTGGAAATTTTGAAATATACAAAAAAATTAAACTCTGTTACATATAAATCGAAATTTCAATGCGTTTGTCATGTAGACTGGGATTGGGGCTCCCGCGGACCATTAGAGAAATATGTACAAGAAACAGGACTGTGGAAAGAAGATAGAGTGCGATAGCTGCAAAAGAAAATAAATGGAAAGGTATAAGTGTTTGCCTATACATCTGTATTTAAGAGACTGGAATAACTGGGTTGATAAACAAAGAAGGATGCGATGAGTAAACTTACAGTGAGGGTACATATGATTCCTTTGGCTATTTGCTTGCATGTCGTTTCATTGATGTCTTTGACGACTGCGGTTTCAGGGATGTCCTCCACAACTGCTGGAATGCTGGCAACTGCATGTTTCCTTTCGTCGATGGCCTGTTTCAATTGCCTTTCAAGCCATTCTTCAATGTAGCCTCTCATTGGGGCGACGCTGATCTCATTTTGTATTTTTATGTTGAAAAGATCATTTTCTAATTCTCGGAAGTTGATAGAAAGATTAAAGAGAGCCTGATGAATTTCCTCATTCTGTATTGCATATTTGACTAGCCAATTGTGGACGTGAGCTTGATCAAATTGAAGGATGCTGTAAAACTTTTGCAGAAACAAGGTTTTAAACATAACAACCTGTTTATCGAACTCTTGCCTGGTTAAGGGCAAGAAGTTTGCGATTAAATGGGGGGTCTCGGAGGTCGTAGGTTTTCCTGGCTAAGTCTATGTTTGACAGCTTTGTGAATAATATAAATTTCTTCAATATGGCTTGTTCACATGACTGAACAATGAGATGCAGGTTCTTTACTTTTTCTTTCCAACATGCATTCAATTGGCCGATGCAGTTTTTGGATGGAAGATCTTCTTCTCTTCTTTTTGTTTCTGTCATATTGTTGACAATCTTGCCAAAAGGGATGACCGTTTTTAAAATTTTTTTTTCTTCATCTTTTAATTCAGCCTGCAAAAGCTCGAGCAAGCTATGTGCCTTGGTTCCAAAGGAAGTGATGGTTTGTGATATTTTACACGCCTCGGTAACCAGTTCCACTCTTTTTTTGATATTGTTCTCCACATATCCTTTACAGGATGCGAGCAGGGTGGAGGATGCTTTTACATTAGGTGCAGGGGTGCCAGGCATGGCTATTGCCAAAGGATCGACAAGCAATGTCATAGGAATGAAAGCGTCTTCCAATTCCTTGATTCGGTCCTTCAGTCTGGAATTCTCGGTCTCGATGCCTCCAATGGAATCATGAAGTGCTTCTCCGGTCGCGATGTGAAGTTGACAGATTTGGGACGGCCGCATGTTGTCAACGTCAACCTCTGAACGAGATTTTCCTTTCTTATTTTTAACATTTTTTTCTGAATTATCAATTTTTTGTTCCGGCTATTAAAAACAATGCTCTAGAACACGAAGGATTCATCTTCGTCAAAATTTTTGGCAACGGATATGTCCATTGGATGGCTATGGTGGATGGCGTTTTCGGGCTGATCAAGGAAGCGAATCATGGTATCCAGATCAATGTCAAGTTCCATGTTCTCACTCTGAATTTACGGCTCTTCTGCCTGCCCCACATTTTCTTTTCTTTTCTTCCCTACTGGAAGCTTGTGAGAACTATCAATTTTAGAGTGAGGAGGGTCGTTATCTCCTCCTCCATTTGAAGAACTCTTGGTTTCTTTGTTGCTATGATGGGCCGTTGGAGCGATGCTCCGAGATGTCGTACTTTTTGGAGTGGCATTTGTAGATTGAACACTCTTGTCACTGGGGCCTTTCCCCTGTTTCATGTACAATTTAGTGCAAATTTTCACTGTCTCTACCTCGTCGGCATCAGAGGCAGGACCGTTGTCATCACTATCTCTATTTTTGGGCAGTTGTTTATTTACAAAACAATTGTCGGGGCCAAGTGTTTGTAAATGTTGTCTAAAAATATCATAGGGGTCGAATCCTCTTATGTCTTCAGCATATATTAGGTTGGAGATGCTAGAATGTGCTGTGAAATTGTTAATTTTTTTGACGTTTTTCAACACGAACTCCCCTATTTTCCAAGGCAGAGGAATGAACTGTTTTTTTTTCTTCCTTTGGAACAGATGGAACCAGTAGCTGTATTGACGTGCTACTTTTGCAACAAGCATTTTGTCCATAATGTGACATGGAAGGAGAGATGGCTATTCCGTGGAGCCAAAAATTCTTATGACAGTGTAATTATCCAAATGTTCGAGTGCCCCCTTCTTGTCCAAAAAACTAGTTGCCTGTTCAGATATGCGGGGAGCATCTTCTCCTAACAACAAAACTTCGAAAACAGATAGGAAGCCATTGAAAACCTCATAAAAATAGTGGGAAGACTTGTGCTTCCACAAGGCCTAGTACCAGAACGTTACTTGGTGGAATTCGCAGTTGAAATTCTTGGACAAAGACACTTGCCGAAACCGACATGAATGTGCTATTGCAAAAACTAAATAGGATGACATATAAAATTTCTTTTCCCTTTTGTAGCTTGACAATTGGGAAGAGATTTCATGGGAAATTAACCCGCCCCAATAAAAAATGGCTTGTTCATTGATTGCGAAATGAAAAATATAAAGAGCCATGCGGGAAATAGTAGTTGTGGACTCCTGTCCCGTTATTCTTGTAAACAACCAGACAATTTTGCGAAATAGATTTCTAAATGAACTAACCTGCATGCTTGTAATATCTTCAGGAACTAGATTCAGGTTTTCAAGGAAAAGGGGCAAGAGGTCCAATCCATTATTATGCTTTGCTAGGAACTGTTTGCAATCTTCTTGTAATGCCCCTGACCATCAACCCCACAGTCGGGCCAATGCTACTACGTGGAAAAACACTTCTGGAACACATTATGCATTCTAATGAACTTAAAACACTTAATTACAGTTAAACACAAAATTACTGCTAGCATTTCAGAATTAATGGAAATAACAATAATTCATATGTACAACGAAATATGTGATAACATTGCAAGAATCACAGGTATGCAGTTTAATTAATTACATAATTACAAAACATAGTGACACTTATCTTTGAAACTATTACGCACCACCAACTGCGTGTAGACCTTCCACAAACCTCCCAGCCTTAGACCGCACTGCTCATTACTCTCAGCAGTAAGTCACCCCTGAGCTGGGTCTAAGCTCCACCAGGTAAGGAATCCTAGGCCAGGTAAGGTTTACAAGAAGAATACACGTAAAATAAGGAGGATTATCTCCCAGGAACCACTTATGCCCACTTCCCACAGGCTTTCCTTCCCCACATGCCCGTCCCACCCCAGGAGTATACACCTTCTCTATCACCTAGACAGTCCTTCGACTACTAACCTCCCTTGCCTTGGGCTTCAGCAACAGACCGGACCGGAAATCTCCAAGCTCTCTGGAAGCTATAGGGTTCCTTCTAGGAGCTCTCTCCTTCCTCCGTGCACTCTCTCACCTGGAGAGAGTCGCTCATAGGCTTGGTAAAACCTGTCTCTTCAACAAAAATCACCTCCCTCACTTGGAGAGAGAGGTTACACACAGGTCATACAACCGATTTCCTTAATCTTGTTCCCGTACAAAGAAGAAAAACAACAAGGCTCAGCAACAAACATACAACAACAACAAACCAGACCCAGCTAAGAACTACGTGGCCGCCATAGTCAACTGGGACAATAAACACGGGTTTCCCAAACAGATGACAGACAAATGCTTCAACCCAACCAGGCTCAACAATTACGAGACATTCGGTTTTCTTAATCATCCATACAGAACAGACTCACGGTTCTGGGTTTCGGGGATGCGTGATAAGAAATCCACGCGAAGGTCGAACACAGACTCGATGGTTTTGACAGAGGGTGTACCATCTCCTTCAGAAATCAACACAGGCCTTTTTGGTTTTCAGATTTGTGTGAGGGTATTCTTGTAGAGGTCATACGAGATTCCCGGTTCAGACAGTCGACGGTAGAATGGAGTAACCCCCATCATGGATCAACTCAACAGTTTTAACTGCATGCGCTTGGGTTGACACTTGTCACCCATGAAGCTCATTCCTTCCCATTTGGAAGTCACTCGTCCTTCCAAAGAACTTAGGATAAAACATCACATTTACATAGCTTTGGAATAATAATAATTTGATATTATTCTCAAGGGTTTAAGCCCCCTCATCTTAGCCCCTCTTCCAACCTCTCAGCCCCCTCAGCTTAGGCTCTCTTCCAACCTCTCAGCCCCATCTCCCTTACCTAGGCTTTGTGGATGCTTATTCCCCCATCACTCATTCATCATGGTCGGTCCACATGCAGAGATGTTTTGTATTAATACTGTGCATAATTACATGTACAAAAAACCAGTCTCCTGGCCTTCAACACTTAGGCTCCTTGGCCTAATAACACATAAGCCCACTAGATTATATGACTTGGCTCACCAGCCTATAAAACATAATTACAATTCATAATGAAAGCTTTATACTTCCTAGACATGATTTACAACAAGGCTCGGCCTTGGGGACATTACAATCCCCTCCCCTTATTTTTGCACTGTCCTCGGTGCAACTTTACACTACATCTGCAAGCTTTTCAAAATTTTCATAAAGATGCGGGTACTCTACCCACATAACATCTTCATGCTCCCATGTTGCGTCCTCAGGACCATACTAGGTCCACTAGACCTTTACATGCCCTATAGCTTGATTCCAGAGATGTTTGTTTTTCTTGTCCAATATGCGCACATGATGCACTTGCAGGACACCTTCTTGTTCCACCTGAATCACATTCCAATCGATAACATGATTAGCATCTGGTATATATTTCTTAAGCAATGAAACATGAAACACATTATGTACAGTCATGGATGTAGGTAATGCAAGCATATATGCAATTGGCCCAATCCTTTCCAGGATTGCAAATGGCCCACAAAATCTGGCTGCCAACTTGGCGCAACTTCCCAGCTTCAGGGAACTCCTCTTAGCTTTCACTTTCAAGAAAACATGATCATCCACTTTGAACTCTCTATGGGTTTTGTTCTTATCATCATAACTTTTCTTCTTGTCTTGGGCAACTTTCAAATTCTGCTTAATTTTTATCATTTGGTCCTCCATCTCTTTGAGCAACTCTGGCCCAACTACTGTTCTATCAGCTGGATTATCCCAACTCACTGGAGTATTGCACTTTCTTCCATAAAGTGCTTCAAATGGGCTCAGCTTCAATGATGCATGATACCCATTGTTGTAGGCGAATTCTACCAAGTGTAGGTAGTCTTCCCATCTTGATGGTTTGTCTATCACATACATTCTCAGTATGTCTTCTATTACTCTGTTCACCCTCTCTATCTATCCATCAGACTTAGGATGATAAGTTGTACTAAAGTTCAGTTTCATTCCGAATCCTTTCCAGAAATTCGAGGTGAATTTCGGGTCTCTGTTAGACACAATCGTTTTAGGAATTATGTGCAATCGTGCCACTTCCCTTATGAAAATATCGACAACATTTTCTACCTTGTGAGTAGTTTTCAGTGGAATAAAATGGGCAGCTTTTGTAAGCTTGTCCACCACCACCATGATCGAATCACGCAACTTGGCTGTTCTAGGAAATCTCGTAATAAAATCCATCGTTACTACTTCCCGCTTCCACTCAGGAATGGGTAAAGGTTGCAGCAACCCTGCTGGGTGCCTATGCACAGCTTTAAATTTCTAGCACTCCATACATCTAGCGATGTATTCAACGATATCTCTCTTCATACATGACCAAAAGTAATGGCTCTTGACCGCTGCTACTGTTTTATGATATCTAGGGTGCCCTGCATAAGGCACATTATGCATCTCCTGCAAAATCATCTGTTTCAAGCACTAGACATTGGGTACAAAAATTTTGTTCTTGTACAACAGTATTCCATCTGTTTTCAATTTATAAATTTCCATCTTCTATGGCGTCTTACCCTACTGTAGCTTGGATACCAATTCTCTGTACTGCAGATCTACATTTGCAGTCTCCAGAATTCTGCTTTTAATATCAGTCCGATACATGCTAATGGCTGTAGCATGTAATTCATGCACCCTTCTACTGAGTGCATCAACCACTTTATTCTCCTTTCCTTTGATATGCTTGATCTCAAAGTCGTACTCACACAGAAATTCCAGCCACCTACTTTGTCTAGCATTTAAGGTTGGCTGATTAAACAAATATTTCAAACCGTTATGGTCTGTTCTGAGTTCAAACCTCCTTCCCATGAGGTAATGCCTCCATTTCTTTAGAGCATGAACTATGGCTACCAACTCCAAGTCATGGGTTGCATAGTTCTTCTTGTTCTCTTTTAATTTCCTGGACTCATAACAGATTACGAATCCGTTTTAACTGAGGACCCCTCCTATTCCTTCTTTGAATGCATCAGTGCATACTATGAAATCTGCATTTGGATATGCAATCCTCAGGATTGGAGCACTAGTTAACAACTGCTTCAATCGCTGGAAACTTTCCTCACATCCCTCTGTCCAATGAAACTGTTTCCCCTTTCTTTGTAAGGAAGTGATAGGGTGAGCTATCTTAGAAAACCCTGCGATGAACCTTCTGTAATAACTAGCCAATCCCATGAAGGATCTAACTTCCGTTACATTCCTTGGCACTGATCATTCTCTAATGGCTTCAATCTTCTCAGGGTCTACCTCTATCCCATCCTTCGAGATAATATGTCCCAAGTAATGGATCCATTCTTGATAAAACGAGCACTTGCTCAGCTTGACATACAGTTGGTGCTCTCTTAGCACCTGCAACACCATCCTCAGATGCTGTTCGTGTTCTTCTTCAGTCCTGGAATACACCAGCATGTCATACAGGAAGATGATGACAAACTTGTCTAGATAGTCCTTGAATACTCCATTCATCAAGCTCATAAAAACAACGGGTGCATTTGACAGTCCAAATGGCACCACTGTGAACTCGTAATGACCATACCTTGTTCTAAAGGCGGTCTTGTTGATGTCTTCATCTTTTATTCTTACTTGGTGATATCCTGATCTTAGATCTATTTTCGAAAAGATCTTTGGATCCTTCAACTGATCGAAGAGATCATCAATCCTCGGCAGAGGATGCTTGTTCTTCACTGTTACTTTGTTCAATTACCTGAAATCAATGCACAATCTCAGCGTTCCATCCTTCTTCTTTACGAACAGGACCGAGGCACCCCAAGGTGACATTCTTGGGCGTATATACCCCTTTTTTAGAAGTTCTTCAAGCTACAACTGCATCTCTTTCAGTTCTGGCGCACTCATCTTGTACGGAGCCTTTGACACCGGAGCTGCTCCAGGCATCAAGTTCACAGAGAAATCGATATCCCTTTTTGGAGGTAGTCCAAATACTTCCTGGAATAAATCTTCGAACTCTTTAAGTACCTCATGATCCTCAATACTTGACATCTTATCCTTAGGTGTTTCCCCCACATGGGATACAAATAATTGACAGCCTTTTCTGTAGCACTTCTTCAGCTGCATTGCTGAGATTTCTCTAACAATAACAGCTCTAGGAATTCCTTGGACGAATCTCTGATTCCCTTCTTCATCTAAGAAAGTGAATGCCTTATTCCGACAATCCAATATGGCATAGTGCTGGTGCAACCAGTCCATCCCAATTATACAGTCATAAGAGCCTAACGACATAATGTTCAAATCGACCTTCGTGCTCAGTCCATTCATGTCTACAGGACAAGACTTGACTAACTTCGTGACTTTCCTCTTGGTTCCTGTAGCTAGCTGCACTTACCAAGACTTTTCATGTTTTCTTCTTATCAAATGCAAACTTTCTACCACTCTAGGGTCTATAAAACTATGGCTAGCCCCTGAATAAACTAAAATAGTAAATTATTGGTTTTTTATCATACCTTCTACTTCAATCATGTGCAACTGATACTCATCGTGCTTGTTGTCAAGGGTTTCATAGATCCTTGGAATTCTACTGCCCATGTCCTCCACTATTTCAGCTTGCTGAACATTGTGGAGAACTCTTACTTTATCATTTCTGTGGGGGAAATCCCTGTACCTATGGTTTTCTTTACAACCCCAACATTCCATAGGTGGTGGCCTTGACATTTTCCCACCCACTTCAACCTTCCTGGACTCTCTAAGAGACGACTGTCCTTGAGGACTGTTTTTGAAAAAGGGTGGTTTATTTCCCTTCTGCCTCTATTCTTTCTTGAACTTTTTCTGGTCATCCCAAGCCTTCCGAAAGGTAGGCTTTTCTCTTTGTTGTTCAAATAAGCACTTCTCTCTTCTTATCATTTCTTCCATAGTCTTTGGGTCATCATACTGAATCTTATCCCCAATAGGAGGTGGTAATCCACTCAGGTACCTTTGAATCTTGACAGACTCATCTTTGATGAATGAAACATACTTCAATAATTCTAAAAACTTTCATTCATACTCATCAATGGTCTTGTTGTCTAGCTTGAGTTCAAAGAACTCTTTCATCCTTATGTCATAATATCTTTTAGTTAAGTATTTCCTCTCGAAATACCTCTTGAATTCTTTCCATGTGATGTCCCTTTCCCTGATGTGCTGCACCTGCACAAGTTGATCCCACCACATGGATGCCTTTCCCTTCAGTTGATACATGGAAATCCTGCCCTTTGCATGAGAGGAATAATTCTGCAGTTGAAAGTATTTCCTCATACCCAACAACCAAGTTTTGGCATATTCCTCCTTCTTATGTTCTCCATCGAACGTTGGAGGCTTGATCTTGTTCATTTCCCCTTTCAATTCATCCATCCCAGATCTCCTGTTCTTTCTGGTAGGATATGGGCTTGAACTACTATGTGCTTCCCTACTAGAATTCTTTGGGGAGCGATGACGATGTCTGCTGACACTCCTTGATCTTCTTTTCCTCTTAGGGGTCCTGTGACTCTCTGTCTTGCTTGATTCACTCTCCTTTTTTAACTTCTTTTCTATTCTTTCCAGATTCTTCAACATCCTTAAGTTGAATTCACCCTGCCTATCCCTGACTTTCATGAGCTTTCAGCTATCAGCTCGGCGGGCCTGGGCATCTTTATGCAATCTTTCAATGATTTTAATCATATGTCCTTCCTTATCCATCTCTTTTCCTTGCCCATTAGAGTTTGACCCTTCGACTCCCAAGTTGACATTCCTTCCTTCTCTTTCATTCTCTGAATTGGAGGCAATCCACACCTCTTCCATTCTCTGCTCTCAACGACAACCCTATTCGGTTCTGGCACTTGCTAAGCTTCTGCAAACACACATGCAAACAACAGGGATTTGTCAGGTCGTCATTCTTAGCAAATTCCATACATTCAAAACCATTCCGATTTAAGAAAATGCTTCGACTTTAAAAATTTTCCAAGTTCTTCTCGGCTCTGTAATTTTCGAGTGATAGCTCCCTCTTTCTCCCTACCCTCATAACCAAAGGTCGTGACCAATGCTAGACTACTAGGTGCTACTCGGGCTTTCGACCTTCGAAGAGTTTAAGGTACACACATCTATCTCCCAGAGTTTCGATTTACCGAATTCGCGTAAATCGGGAGGATCGACGGTCCACGTTTACCCAACATCCAATGGTAAAAAAAAATCCACTACGGTTTCAGGTTTTAGGTTTTCGATAACCGGGAGTTCATGATGCAGCGACTCCAAACCACTGGTCACTCCATTCCTTGAACTCCGATACATGAGTTCTTGTGCGAGATCCAATGATTCTCGATGATTTGGATCTAACGGTCTAGATCTTTTCAGAGTTTCATGAATCGGGAGTTCACGATGCAGGGACTCCAAATCTCTTGTCGCTTCAATCCCTGAATTCCGATATGGAAATTCATGTATGAGATCAACGACTGTGAACCTCCCCTGATCCGACGATCTAGATCTCTCCTACGCTTACACCTATCAAGCTCTTCAGCCCTAACTTCCTCGCTAGTTGGCTGGATCCGACGGCTCACGGGATTTCAACACTTCTTCCTGGAAGCGCTCCACCGTCCGATTCTACCCTTGTTAATCTCTTTCGCGATTCGAGACTTGGAGTGACCAAGAATTTGGCCTGCACTCCAAGTTCACGATCCCTGAATTCACGAAATGATCCAACGGTTCAAACCAACCATGATCAATGACCCACATTTATTCTGGATCCTAGGGTGGTGAGTTTCTCCATCCACTAACCACCTTGCAACTTCTTGCTATCTTACGATCCTCATGATTTCGCGAGTTCTCCACAAAGAATTCTGACCATCCAACTCTGCTTCTCAAGGACTTCTGGCCAATGACTTGGTACCCTCCTTCTGAACTTTCATCTACTTGATCCAACACTTCTGGTGTGGTGTTCTCTCTCTCCCTGTGGACATATACCACACCGGCTATAGTTTTATAATACCACTACACCTCCTAAGCTTGTAACACGGTCAAGTAGTCTGTTGACACTCAGAAACATTTCGAGGTCTAAAATTAGTCCTCCAGACACAATTTCTTCTCAAACCCTCGGTCCAAAGACCACTTATCCGGCCCATCCAGGCTCAACATTGAAACCAGGCTCTGATACCATATTGTAATGCCCCTGGCCATCAAACCCATGGTCGGGCCAATGCTACTATGCGGAAAAACACTTCTGGAACACATTATGCATTCTAATGAACTTAAAACGCTTAATTACAGTTAAACACAAAATTACTGCTAGTATTTCAGAATTAATGGAAATAACGATAATTCATATGCACAATGAAATACGTGATAACATTGCAAGAATCATAGGTATGCAATTTAATTATATATAGAATTACAAAACATAGTGACCCTTATCTTTGAAACTGTCACGCACCACCAACTGCGTGTAGACCTTCCACAAACCTCCTAGCCTTAGACCACACTTCTCATCACTCTCAGTAGTAGGTCACCCCCAAGCTGGGACTAAGCTCCACCAGGTAAGGAAT
The DNA here is from genome assembly GCA_032191745.1 of Picea mariana. Classification (NCBI taxonomy): domain Eukaryota; kingdom Viridiplantae; phylum Streptophyta; class Pinopsida; order Pinales; family Pinaceae; genus Picea; species Picea mariana. The sequence goes on along the minus strand of JASDQU010108131.1, from coordinate 85,757 downwards.
CCTAGGCTAGGTAAGGTTTACAGGCAGAATACACGTAAAAGAAGGAGGATTCTCTCCCAGGAACCACTTATGCCCACTGCCCATAGACTCTCCTTCCCCACATGCCTGTCCCACCCCAGGAGTATACACCTTCTCTGTCACCTAGACAGTCCTTCAGTTGCTAACCTCCATTTCCTTGGGCTTCAACAATAGACCAGACCAAAAATCTCCGAGCTATGTGGCAGCTACAGGGTTCCTTCCAAGAGCTCTCTCCTTCCTCCGCGCACTCTCTGGCCTAGAGAGAGTCGCTCACAGGCTTGGTAAAACCTACCTCTTCAACAACAATCACCTCCCTCACCTGGAGAGAGGTTACACACAGGTCATACAACCGGTTTCCTTAATCTCGTTCCCGTACAAAGCAGAAAAACAACAAGGCTTAGCAACGAACATACAACAGTAGCAAACCACACCTAGCCAAGAACTGCATGGCTGCCACAGTGAATTGGGACAACAAACATGGGTTTCCCAAACAGATGACAGACAGATGCTTCAACCCAACCAGGCTCAACAATTACGTGACATTCAGTTTTCCCAACCATCCATACAGAACAGAGTCACGGTTCTAGGTTTCGGGGATGCGTGATAAGAAATCCACGCGAAGTTCGAACACAAACTCAACGGTTTTGACAGAGGGTGTACCGGCTCCTCCAGAAATAAACACAGGCCTTTTCGGTTTTCAGAGTCGCGTGAGGGTATTCTTGTAGAGGTCATACAGGATTCTTGGTTCAGACAGTCGATGATAGAATGGAGAGGAACCCCCATCATGGCTCAACTCAACAGTTTTAACTGCATGCGCTTGGGTTGACACTTGTCACCCATGAAGATCGTTCCTTCCCATTTGGAAGTCACTCAACCTTCCAAAGAACTTAGGATAAAACATCACATTTACACAACTTTGGAATAGTAATAATTTAATATTATTCTCAAGGGTTTAAGCCCCCTCAGGTTAGCCCCTCTTCCAACCTCTCAGACCCCTCTCCCTTACCCAGGCTTTGTGGATGCTTAGTCCCCCATCACTCATTCATCGTGGTCGGTCCGCACGCAGAGATGTTTTGTATTAATACTGTGCATAATTACATGTACAAAAAACCAGGCTCCTGGCCTTCAACACTTAGGCTCCCTGGCCTAATAACACATAATCCCACTAGCTTATATGACTTGGCTCACCAGCCTATAAAACATAATTACAATTCATAATGCAAGCTTTATATTTCATAGACATGATTTACAACAGGGCTCAGCCTTGGGTACATTACACTTCTCCTCTGAATGTCAATGTTGGCTCCGGCAATTTCAACATCTGGCGGAAGACCTGCGGTGACAAAGAAACAAAAGAGTGGTCCTGCAGTGGAATAATTCTTTTCTCTGCAATAAATTTATTGACGCACCAAGAGACCAAGTCCTTACAGTAAAAAACTTCAGGGACAACCTGCATGAGCAATCCTAGAGGTCCAAATTACTTGGTTCTTTGCGACAGAGGTTGAGTAATAAGAAAATGCCCTGGACCAATCGAAGTTCTGGTCTTTGCGCACAAATATGTTCACTGTATCTCCACATAACTGTTGTAGAGATGATGCCATAGATTTATGAGAAGGTTTCTTTGCTGTAGATGATGGTTTAAATGAACCATTAGAGCTGATAATGTAACTTTTTGGTAAATCTTGGTTAAATGCTTATGAATGGGAAAGATCCTCGAGCCTTTCGCTGATTAATGAAAATCTATATTGGTGGTGCATGATGAACTATTAGCAACAAAGTTCATTTATTTCATATTTAGAAATGTGAAGGTGGCGGGTATGACGAAGAGAAATTAAGGAATGGAGGTTTCGTGAACGTGCGAAGGCCACACCGTGTGAATGGGATTTCATGATTTTGAAATGAACACTTAGAAGGGATAATATAACCCCCCTGCAAATTTTGGTTTAATGCACATCAATACGAGATGTTCTTGATCCTTTCACCCATCGATGACAATCTATATGGTTTCTACATGATGACCTGTTAGAATTAAATGCCAGCAATTCCATATTTAGAAACAAGATATGTATATATATATATAAATTTTTATTTTCTTTTATTATAGACAAGTGCAAAGGTGACAGAGACAATGGAGAGCAAGGAAAGAATGGAAAGCTCTGGAAAGCGGTCAGACGAGATTCAAAAAAGGGTTATGGGGATAGTCAGGACAATTGAGTGTTGCATGGTCAAATTTCATGTTTCAGAATTTTTGAGTGCAAAATGTGTAAAACGGAAGAGATCACGATGGGGCAGTTCAACGGCCGGTTTCTATATTTGCGGAATTCCGGCAAAGTGGCTAAGTATGGAATAGGGAAATTGCTAATTGCATGCATAGCAGTAAGATCTTATATATAATTGACAACTGCTAATTGCAAAGGGGCGCGGGCACATGAAACAACGACTACGAATTGAATATTTCTTCAACCCGCCAAACCGATGATCCGCCAAAGAAATTTGAACAAATGACAAAGTATGAAAAGCGGACAGATGGGCTTCAAAATGGGGTGACAATAGTTTCACTAAATATGCGAGGACCTGACGGTTAAATTGTATTTCTCAGAAGTTTTCAGTGCAAAAATGTGCACCATGGAAGAGGGCATGATAGGTGGACCGTAATACAAAAGAGGGTATGATCTAAGAATGATTGAAAATTTGTATATCATGGAAGTGAAGGTACTGTTCGCAGGTCATGGAACAAAAAAAGGTCCAATGTAGAGACCGCCTAGCGGGAATTTGCGGTTGGATAAGTTTCTGGGTATGGAATGGGGAAGCCTTTGGTTGGTGTCACGATAAAAGAGAACGAGTGCAGCTGTGAACCCGCAAGACCACCCACACACTGAGGAATGTTGACCTGACCAGCATGCAAGTTCGTCTGTCAATTTGTATATCGCTGAACTCTGGGTGTCAGTTGTGGGACATGTAACAATAGAGGTTCAATTTAAAGAAAGGGGAAGCGGTTGTTGGAAACACGTGAATTCACGAAGCCGTGGAGCAAGGCATTTTCAGGAGAAAAACGATTAAGTAACCATGAAGAGAAACTAGAGAGAATAAAAGAGTGGGAAAATAGAAAGGCGGAAGGCAGTTTTCGTAAGCGCGAATTGGTTTCAAAGAAGCCCCATTGTTGCAAAACCATGATGTTCTACTAATTTTCAGCAAATTTGTTGTTGAATATTAGATTTTATTGCATCGTGTGCTTGTAACTATGTTCTTGATACATTCTTCCATGACTGTAACATATTAACTTAACTACTAAACTTCATTTTCTACTAATTGTCAGCAAATGCTTTGTTGAAGATTAGATTTTATTGGAACGTGTGAGTGTAACTGCGTTCTTGATACACTCTTCTGTGAGTTCAACATATTAACTCAAGTATTAAACTTCTTGCATTATGGGATGTTAGCATTAAAACTTAATAATTGCATGTCTAGAAACAAGAATAACGATTTTGCTGCAACATTGTACATTGGTATTGCTATGTTCTATCTGCATTACGAATATAATTGAACGTTGGTTTGAAACTATGTAATCCATTTTTTGTTTGCATAAAAAGTTGGTGGATTCACACAGTACATTGGCATATTATTGTTAGATGTTCCATCTTAGAAAACATAAGCTAAGTAAACACAATATCGAAGAAGTACGAGAGCACCGAACCATGCCAATTAGAACATGTGTTAAACCCAGAAAAGAGGCAGGAATGAAGAGTCGAAGGCAAATATTTTTTAATAGCAAATGCATTTAAAAAAATAATAAAAACATCGAGTATTGTACATCTATATTTAGAAATTGGACCCAGTTCTTCGGGCCAAAACATTGAAGGTATTTGCGACAAACATAGACATGAGATCCATAGTATGCAAGATCTTTGCAGTTTTCTCCTTGATGAATCATCCTGTGCTGAAATTGATATTTTTCACAAGATTTCCCTTAGGAAAAAGACGAAAATGGTTGCAAGGAAAGTGGAATAGCCCTTAGCTGAAACCGCCTCTGCATAATCCAAAAAAATTCAGTAGCAGAGCTTGCACGTGCAATTCTATAGGCCCAAATTAGTCCATTATGGGCAGAAGGAGATGACTAGTAGGAAAATTCCTTGCAACAACGAGAGTTTTGGAATTGATTCCCGAAGATGTTAATCAATAATTTTTTGGCTTGAAATATATCTCTAGGAGCATCAACATATCATTTCTTTACAGTGAAACTCTTTCGCCCAGAATGAATTAATTTGGAACTCTAGAATTCCTACTTTCGTGCTGTAAAGTGGCTATTGCGTTCACCATTGGTTTCTTTTCCGAAACTCCTTTTGTTGTTGTCATCACCGCCATCACTGAGCTAGGAAGTTTCGTTCGTTATGGTTGATTTCAATTTGGGCGCAGGAGTGGGAAGATTCTCTGCATTTCCATCATCCATTGCCGTATCATTGTCCATTAGATCATCTTCTTCCGACTCAGAATTCATGGCATCAAATTTTGTGACAACCATGAATGCAAGTGAGTAGGTTCTCTGAGCAACCAGGGTTGCCATGGAATTTTTTGGTTTGAAATTTATCTCTTGGTGTACCAAGGGACCATCTCCTTGTTTTCTCCTGGGCAGAGGGAGATGAATAGTAAGAATATGCCTTGGAATAGTGGAACCTCTGGCCATTATGCCCCAATGTGTTTATTGTGTGTGGAGAGAACTGCTGCCAGAAGTTATTAAGTTATTTAAGAAATTGTAATAACTTATCGAAGAAGTTATTACATATTGATCTTGTAGAATTTTATTAGACGAGAAAGTTTGTACAATCTGGTCGGGTGAGTTATTTAAAAGTTTTGCGACAAACAAACAATACATGGTAGACATGTACTTTTATAAAGTATGGACAAGGGATTTTATAAAGCATATGCGGATCCCTCATTCCATACTTAGGCACTTTTTCGATTGCGGGTTCTCAGCCTGGTGGGCTGAAAATTGAGCCTCTATTTTTCCATGTCCTACAAATAGCATCCACACTTCTGCGATATACAAATAGAAAGATGGACTTGTGAGTTGGTTGGTTGAATGTTTCACTTTTATTGTCCCGTAGAGATTCTGTATTAATTCCATATTTAGCCAGTTTTTTGGATCGGGGGCTCTCGGGCTGGCGGGCAAAAAATTGGGCCTCTATTGTTCCACGCTCTACAAATAACACCCACAATTCCACGATATACAAATTTAGAATCAGACCTGCGGTAAATTATTACTGTTAACTATTGATATTACAGAATTTAATTAGACGAGAAAGTTTGTACAATCTGGTTGGCCGAGTGATATAAAAGTATTCCGAAAAATGAGAAATACATAGTAAATTGTACTTTTATAAAGTATGGACATGATATTTTATATAACATATGCGAATCCCTCATTCCATACTTGGGCAGTTTTTGGATTGCGGTTTCGCGATCTGGCAGGTTGAAAATTGAGTATCTATTGTTCTGTGTCCTACAAATAGCACCTACACTTCCACGATATACAAATTGACAGGTGGACTTGTGGAGATGACTCTCTATATAAAGTATGGACATGATATTTTACAGAGCATATATGGATCCTCATTCCATACTTAGGCACTTTTTGGATTGCGGGTTTGCGGCCTGGCGGGTTGAAAATAGAGTCTCTATTGTTCCGTGTCCTACAAATAGCACCTAGACTTCTGCGATATACAAATTGACAGGAGGACCTACAGGATTATTGGATGAACATTGCATTTTTATTGTTCTAGAACATATGCAGATCCCTCATTTCATACTTGGGCACTTTTTGGATCGCGGGTTCGCAGCCTAGCCGACTGAAAATAGAGTATCTATGATTCCGTGTCCTACAAATAGAACCTATACTTCCACGATATAAAAATTGTCAGGCGGACTTGTGGACATGAGTCTCTATATAAATTATGGACATGAGATTTTAAAGAGCATACGTGGATCCCACATTCCATACATAGGCACTTTTTGGATCGCGGGTTCACGGCCTGGAAGGATGAAAATAGATTCTCTATTGTTCCATGTCCTACAAATACCACCCAGACTTCCGCGATATACAAATTTCCAGGAGGACTTGCGGGCTTCTTCGCTGAACATTGCATTTTTATTGTTCCGTAGCGATCCCGTATTAATTCCATATTTAGCCACTTTTTTTGATCGGGGGCTCTCGGGGTTGGCTGGATGAACATTGCACTTTCATTGTTCCATGTCCTCCAAATAGCACTCAGACTTCCATGATATGCACATTCACAGATGGATTTGAGGGCTGGTGGTTTCAAATTTGCCATTGTTTAGGGATGGCAATCCCTATCAACTATCCAACATATTAAAAAAACATTATTTTCAATACTAAATTATTAATATTACATATTGATATTGCTGAATTTAAGCAGAGGACAAAGTTTGTACATTTTGGTGGACCGAATGATGTAAATTTTTTTCGACAAACGAGCAATACATAGTAAACATGTACTTTTATAAAGTATGGACATGAGATTTTATAGAGCATATGCACATTCCTTATTCCATACTTAGGCACTTTTTGGATCGCGGGTTCGCGGCCTGGCGGGTTGAAAATTGAGGTTTCATTGTTATGTTCCCTACAAATATCACCCATACTTCTGCGATATACAAATTGACAGGCAGATTCGGGCTGGTTGGCTGAACATTGCACTTTTATTGTCCCGTAGTGATCTTGTATGAATTCCATATTTAGCCATTTTTTTTGATCGGTGGCTCTGGGGCTGAAAAGTGGGCCTCTATTGTTCCGCGCTGTACAAATACCACTCACAATTCTGCGATATACAAATTGACAAGCGGACTTGCGAGCTGGCTGGCTCAACATTGTAGTTTCATTGTTCCGTGTCCTCCAAATAACACTAAGAGTTTCGTGATATACAGATTGACAGATGGACTTAAGGGATGGCTGCTTCAAGTTTTCCATTGTTTACATATGATAATCCCTATCAACTATATAACATATCTAAAAACATTATTTTCAATACTAAATTATTAATATTAAATTTTGATATTGCAGAATTTAATTAGACGAGAAAGCTTGTACAATCTGGTAAGGCATCTGATATAAAAGTTTTTCGACAAACAACCAATACATAGTAAACATGTACTTTTAGAAAGTATGGCCGAGATTTTATAGAGTATATGCAGATCCCTCGTTCCATACTTGGGAAATTTTTGGATTACGGGTTCTCAGCCTGGCGGGCTGAAATTTGAGCCTGTTTTGTTCCGTGTTATGCAAATATCACCCAAACTTCTGCGATATGAAAATTGACAGGCGGACTTGCGGACTTCACATCTGGCGGGTTCAAGATTGCAATTGTTTAGGGATGCTCATCCTATCTAACTTTATCTAAAAACATTATTTTCAAATACTGAATTATTAATATTAACTATTGATATTGTACAAGTGAATTACATTAAATTATTAAAGGATGTTAAATAGCTTATTTTTAAAAAAATGAAGCAAACAAAAGAAAGTTTTTTTAAAATTCTATCACCGCAAGAATAAAAGGACCAATTTGAATTTTAAGGCCCTCTTGTTCATACGATAGCACAATTTCACTCCGCACAATATATATTTGTTGATTTTAAATTATTCCAGGATATTAATTTTGCCAAGTTCATCAAATAAGCAAAAATGCCAAAACAATGACCAATTTGAATTTTAAGAGCCTCTTGTTGGTATGATATGAAAATTTCACTTCACACACTATATATTCGTTGATTTCAAATTATTTCAGAACAATACCAAGTTCACCGATCAAGGAAATCTGCTAAAGCAAGCCACATAGTACATTTGCATCACAACGCCATAGAAATTATCAGGTGGATCTACGGGCCAGCTGGATAAAAAATTCAATTACATTGTTCCGTGTCCTCCAAAGAACATTCGGAGTTCCACGGTATACAAATTGAGAGACAAAGCAGATAACCAAGAACCAACCATACTTTAAACAAGCCCCAAGCAAGTTCCAAGAAGGTTCCATAGAGCAGAACCCATCGACCTTTGCACCAAACAATTTGATATACAAATAAAAGATGTCACCGCATTCATTTTCTCTTGCATCTGGTATATGTTCCCAATAGAGAATAACTAGGAACATGCAATATATGGGGATTACAGAGATATGGGCCAAGTCCAATGAACATTCATCTGGATGTTGAACAAATGTTATAGAGACACATGAGGTATTTTCATTTCTTGCCAAAGTTTGATATATATATA
>JASDQU010108131.1:52478-77430 GCA_032191745.1 Picea mariana | reverse complement strand
CGATATGAAAAAATGCATTATCCTCATTCAACGTGAATCTGCTGTGTATCCGAAGCTTTTGCAACATGTAGACACTGCTTGCCTTTTTCTGTAGATACGTTTCATACGACAACTCTTCCAACTCAGGAAGCACATTTTGTAATAGAGGCTGCCTAACCGTATAATGCACGGTTGTGTTGCCCACGGTTTGGATAATAACATTCAAGCAATGTCCATATATATATTGACATTTTCACTGCATCGCAAACAACCAATCATATCATCACTTATCAAAGTGGAGGTAGAAGCAACGGAGTTTCATTTTTCACATACAGGCTCAAAGGGGGTCGAGTACACATTGGTTGCAACTAAAAGACCTTCTACCTGGGAACACAAGCAAAAGGATTAATACATTGAACAACATAATACACAACTGCACCCCCCCTCCCCTTAAAAAAAAATAAAAAATTAAGTAGGCACAAAAATTTGTTAAATTCTATTTCTATAAGTAAAGTGAGGATGATTTTGTGGATCTATATGCACAATAGTTGTAGAGATAGCTAATTTCTTCAGATCCTCTACTATATCTGCTCACAACTCCGTTGAAAACATTGCCTGGGTTGTCTGAAAGATCCTTTCTCTAGCATCCATCTTCTTTGTTATATTTTTGAACAACATAAGTGGAATCTTCCCTCTATGCAATTGTTGTTCCATTGATGAAAACAAATCTGAATACGTATCGAACAATTGTAGCTGCAACATGGAACAGTGCAATATTTGTGTAACTTATCCGACATACATGCACATGCGAAAGTAAAGAACAAAATTGAATATGAAAAGCGGTACCATTGCCTTGTTGCTGTTGGAATCTCCATCCTTTATATGGAGAATGTGTTGCGAGCCAAATTTTCTCACCAGTGTGATAACAACCCCAATCATTCTGATTGGGTAAATATTAGTGCTTTGTGCAAGCTGACTGATAGTCGAGTCTAGGACGAAATGATATTCTGAACAAACAACGAGAATTTTTTCCACAATGCTTGTTTTGTTGAGAGAAATAATTCGATCGCAATCACTATGGTCATATACTGTTTTGGGCAATATATTAAAATTTGTAATGGATATTCCATTATGCGACAATATCTTTCTACATGTTTCTGGACAAGTTGTGGAGGAACAGTCAGTGTCACTGCCATCATGGCATCCTTGTCTGTCATGTCATCACACATAATTGATCTACTTTTGTTTGCCTTGTCCAAGTAGGTGCTATAGACAACCATTATGTCCCCGACGAACACTTGTTCAGTTTGGCGGCTGTTCAAGCCCTCTATTGACAGTACTTTGGATGTCACAACTCTAGACATGATGAATTTTTTTGAACAGGAAAACTAAAGTTAATGGTAGTGTGCTACGAGTACATGCATAGTTTTGATGAACTATGGAGCCAGAGTTTCGCAACCACACCTCTTAGTCTGCGGAACATGCATCATGTTTGATGTCTCTATTGTACTTGTTGATACTTCTTGCAAGTTGCAAACCATGTATTGCAGATGACATTAGCATATCCTCCATGCCATAGATGAATATATAGCCCAACAAATTTGTTTAATAAACATAGTAAGAGAAGAGCGTATGCATATTTACCTTTGGCCTTGTCGGTTTGTCGATGTCTGGGATGACTGACTGCTCATGCCCATGCCACTAGTCCAACTTTTTCTGATGCAAGCATGTGTATATGAACATTAGGACTAAAAAAGCATATGCATTGTATATTGTCCATCGAAAGGACCAAATAATCGTAAAACTGTATGCATCTGAATTTTTTAACTGGAGAAATGTTTAACAGTAAAAAGGGCGTGAGTGTGGGGCACCATGGCCAATTTGTATATCGCGGACCCCCATAAGCTAGGGGAGAAATCTTCAACCTAATAGCCTGGAACCCGCAATAGAGAAAGTGGGTAACTATGGAAGAAGGTAGAAGAATGACCACATATGTGAATCCGTTAGTCCACCAACCAACACACGAAGGAATTTTCAGAAAGCACACTAGGCAGATGAATTAGAAAACAAAAGGGATAATAGAAAATGGAAAAAGTAGAAATAGGGAGCGCAGAAAGGCCCATTACTGCAAATTCATCATTTTCAAGTCTAATATTATGTGCCCCCACCCGGTTTGTATATTTAATTTACCAGCACATTTGGTATACCTTTTAGAATATTGCACCATAGAACCCTCTGTTGTTGCACAAAACAATTCATCTCCCTATCCAAGCAACCTGTTTTTTCCAAGGAAACAACATCGAAGATGCAATGGAGATGAAGGCAAGTTAGTATGAAGACAAACATCTAAAATAAAGAGAAACAGGTCTATTTACCTGCCAAAGAGTCCTTCGTCCTGTCCAACCATTCTGTTTGTTTAAATGCAACAATGCAACACAAACACAACGGACATGAACCATCTTAGTATGCAGGAATGAACACATGTAAGAAAGATAACTTACCATGTAGGAAGGCACACAACTAGTTTAACACATATACAAACCATAAATGAAATACAAAACAACACAATATGAAACAACAATACAAGCATGCACCTTTCTATATCCTCTTCAACCGATGCAGTCAAGACTCCCTTGTTTTATCCAGCTGCTCTGTTTGTTTGAATGTGGGAACACACAAAATTCAATGAACATCAATGGAAGCTGGTATTCACCGAAGAACAAGAAATATGTACACACAACAAAAATGACTGAATGAACAGTCTAGAAAGGAAGAAACATGAACCTTTGCACTTCTCTATCCATGGCTGTAAACGTGTAGATTTTTTTTCCCCGGCCAAAATATATCACAAGGCACAAAATATCACGTAATTGCATGGCCGAAGCTAAACAATTTCTGGTTTTCCCTGGAAATTTATCCAGATATTCCCTTTAGCCATGTTCTTTATCCTCTACATAGATTGCTGTACCCACGATACAAGTTCTCAGTTTTCCATGGAAAACCACCCATACATGCTTCCAAACATCAAACTATAATGTTGCAGAATATTTGTTGCACATATCATATCTCAAGCACAACACAAATTCTATCGTGCACACACCAGTCTATGTAGAGGAGAAAGAACATGTAATGTCATATCCTCACATATGACCATACATGGTTTATAAATGTAGCATGCATCCATATGCTTTATTCCAACAAAAAAACAATGGATATTGTAACTTCACATGTAATCCTCCAACAATTTTGCATGCAACTATTTCCTTTCATGGCAGGACTGATGCACTAGCAAAATCTCATAGAATGATAGATATCAGCCTCAACAGACATTCCAAATAACACAAATGGATGTCGACTTGTGGGTGTAGGGGATGAACACCATAAAGCGCCCCCAAAAAACAATAATAATAAAAAAAAAAGAAAAAAAAAAATCTCCAACCACAACCGCTACACCCCAACCCTGCAAGGCCAAATCAAACAAAAGAAAACAACAAGGACCAAAGCAGCGAGAAAGCACGAACATGCTGAACTGCACCCCCAAGGCCCCAAAGAGCAAACCCTAGCAAAACAAACAAAACCAACAACCCACGAACCAACGAACCAACAAGAACCACTGAGCCAGTGAATAACATATGTATCTCCAACGATTACAAAACTGCAACCCAAGCAAAGAAGGAACTAGACACATACAAGGAACATGCGACTACAAATAAGCAAACATTTTTACTTGCAAACTGCAAACACTGAACAACAAACAAGGAATACAAAATGAAACTATGGCATCAAAACTTACTCCGAAACGATGAAACACAGAAGCGTAGGTTGAATCGCGAGTGAAACAAGAACAAGCAACAATCGACAAACCAATGAAGAAGAAGCACTCACCAAACTAGTAAACAATATATGTATCTTCAAAGATTATGAGGATGAAACATACAATGGTAGCAACCGACAAACCAACGAAGAAGAAGCACTCACCAAACCAACAAACAATGTATGTAGCTTCAATGGCAGAACAAGGATGAAACATACAATGCTTGTCGAATTGGCGGTGGACAAACAAGACTGTGCAAATTCACTGTAACTGTATAGAAAATTTCGAGGAAAAATGTACTTCGAGAAGCGTATTTACATAAACATTTAAGACCGCCAGGCTGTCTAAGGACCTCGTGGTATGCAAACATTTAAGTTGTTAGGGGTGTTGGAGGACGTTGTGTCATGTAAACATTTACGCTGTCAGGCCTATTGAGGCATCTCAGAATAAGTGTCAATACATTTCAACAAATATACATCCGCCAAAGATGCCATAAACTTTGGAATTATCAATCACTACAAAGCTTGTATATCAAAACATTTCAATATGCTTAGTACATATGAAAACTTACGGATATATTCGCCTAGCAGAAAATGCTAGCATTAATCGACCTTCAAGCAATATAGAGGAAAAATATATGATTAAAACATACTGTCTACGAGAAAAACTTTGGATATGTTGCCATATAGTACATTAGGAATAGCGAAGCCCACAATAAGACTTCCAATCTCTTATCCAATCAGATCAGTACATATATGTTACTTTTTATTATATAAAAATATATGATTTTAATTCCATAGCCCCAACAATAGGTATTGTGCAAATATTTTGGGTCAAAGGACAAACTAATATGTAGTCAATGCATTATCGATTGCTATAGTCCCTCTATGCCTACGACAGGGACTAATAAGATATATTCATATATAATTTAATAGGTTAGGGTAATAAACAATTTTTTAGCAAAGAGGTTTTAGATAGATTATTAAATATAAGATTAATATAGATTTATTTTAACAGAGAAAAAATACTTAAATGGATGGATCAAAATCCTACAAACTTGAAAAGAAATATAGGTATGAAATATCCTTCCTACATTAATCAATGAGAGAAATAAGTGCAAAAATTAAATAAATATAATTGTATTTATAAACAACACAAAAACATATAACCATTATATAATGATTTTCTAAGGAAAACCCTTTCTCCAAACCCCACACTCTAAAGCATACTCAATGTATTATTCAACAACTAAATGGTTAAAACAATATATTATAGAGTCTCCATGCTCTCAACAAGAGAGAAGTAGCATAAGGATTCTAGAAAGAGAAGTAACATAAGGATTCTAGAAAAAAATTGGCACTATATGATCCATATTATTTTCGAAATGAAATGAAAGCAAAGATATTATAATTAAATACACACAAATATTGTCAGAAATAGATAAATACAACAATACATAATTTCTATTAATGAAAGAAATGTACAGAGACTGTAAAAATATAGAGTGAATGGAATCGCTAGAATGGTGAGAACTTATCTCTAAGAAGAGATGTGAATGCTACACTCATTTGCAAGAAGATGAGTACAATGAGGCTTTGAAGGCCTTTTACAATAAACATGAATGCCAAAACCCTAGAGATGCAAAAACCTAACCCTAGGAGATGAAACACCAAAAGTCATGTGGGCCCCGTTGGGGTAAGTTAGTACATCAACTTCCTGGGGTCGTAAATTTTGTACACGATCTCTGATTTAGGCATGTGATAGCCCATTGGAAAGGTATTTTCAATAAATACACATTATGTCGTCCAATTTGGATTATGGCAAGCCCAAAAAACGTTGTTTAGGGCCTCAAAATGGCCTCAGAAGTACATGAAGATGTACTGACATGAAAACTGCCAAGATAATCCAGTGGGAATAGGTGGGAGACCACCAATATCCACCTGGATGTTGTGTAGGGCATCAATACAACCCTAGAAGTGAATAACCCAAAATTACAAAGAGAAGTCACCATTAGAGAGAAACATGTTGAACTGAAAACTGTCAAGATGAACCAAGTGGAATTTGGAACAGGTGGGTGGCCACCAATATCCACCTAGATCAACATAATGGTAAGCTAAAAATCACACTCTATTTATCTCCAACCCTAGCACTCAATAAATAAGCATAATAAAAACCACAAACCATTTATGGTTTTCCAATTCTACATGCTGGAAGACACCAACAATTCATTTCCCAATTATTGTTGCTCAACATTCATTGCCTACTAGTGATTTGCATTTGGAAGGGGAAATTACAGTTTAAGGGTAGAGTATAGGTTATGCATAGGCTTAGATGGAGCTAGGGGGTTCTAGGTCATGGTCTATGTCAAGATCTAGGTCATGGTCATGGTATAGGTCTAGGTCATGGTCTAAGTCTAGCTCTAGCTCTATGTCATGGTTTAGGTCTAGCTCCAGGTCTATGTCATGGTATACATCATGGTCTTCGTATAGGTCTAGGTCATGGTCATCGTATAGGTCTAGGTCATGGTCATGGTCTATGCCTTTCCATGTCTAGGTCTTGCTATGTCTAGGTCTAGGTCTAGGTATTGGCATGTCTAGATTGATGTCATTTATTTCCTTGTGATGTAGAGAGGGGGGTTGGAGGGAGTGGAATAAAGAGAGTGTGAGAGGGGGAGAGGAGAAGACAAAGAGAGTGTGTGACAGTGAGGGAGAGGGAGACATAGAGGGGGGTAGAGAGTGAGAGAGTGAGAGGAAGGGAAGGGGAGAGAGGGAAGGGGGGTTAGACAAAAGAAAAGAGAGAAAGGTGGGGAGAGGGAGTGGGGTATAGTGAGAGAGAGAGATAGAGAGGAAATATGCAAGAGGTAAAGAGAGAAGGGGGTAGAGATGGATTGTTTGAGAGTGTGAGAGGGTGGGAGAGGAAGACCACAGGTGGGAGGGTAGAGAGAGAGAGGTGGGAGAGATATGGTAGATGTAGGAGAGAGAGAGGAGAGATAGTGGGAGGGAGGGGGAGAGAGGGAGGGAGGATGGGGGTAGAGAGAGACTGTGTGAGAGTACATATATATAAGTGTTACGTCATACATAATCTAGGGTGTGTCGAACATAGATTGCAAACAATACAAAATCAATGAAATTTAACCTTTTAGGGTTTTTACTAGGCTGTAAATGGTCAATGACATCAGTATAATACTGAAGAACGTACAAATAGGTAAGTGTTCTAGTAATACATAATCTATGCCAATATCACAAGAAAAAATCTCAATCATGGATTTTTGATAATATAAAATCAAACAATGGGAAATCCCAGAGAGACATGAGAAAACATGACAACGAAATCAAATCAAACCACTGAAAAGGTAATAAATGTGAAAGATAAAATGATTTAAAAATGAATTAAGAAAAGCATTAAAATAAGGATAAATATTCCATATAAAAAATATCGTATCCACTAAAATATTATGGTTATATTAAAACAAAAAAGTAGAATCAACGTACCATAATCATCATTAAACCATGTGAAACCATTATTAAACCGTAGGTGAATGGTCATATCCATAAAATATCATTATTAAACAAGAGGTGTAGGCATAATGCACTTAAATCTTGGGTATGGTGTGGGTTAAGGGTAGAGTAAAGGTTATTCCTATGCTTAGATGGAGCTAGGGGGGTCTAGGTCATGGTCTAGGTCAAGCTCTAGGCCATGGTCTAGGTATACTTCATGGTCTAGGTTATGGTCATATTCATATAAGTAATCCATTGGAAGAAGAAGAAAAACTTAACACTCACCTTACAGTAGAGGCTACATTTCTCTGTGGCACATATCCTTTATTTGTTGTGGGCCCTGCCTCACCTTTAGATGACGTTTGGGTTTCTTTGATGTCTACGAATGAAATAATAAAATAGAACTAACTCATATTTTTGGTAAAATATTTTATCAAGAAATGAAAAAAATTATGATACCTACATACCTCCACCACCTTGGTCATCCATCCGTGACTCCATCACTATATAATGTTTTGATAGTTTTTTGTTATACACACATATATAGTTCCCTCTCGTTTCGAAAAACCAAATCCCCTCCAAAAAACAAAGATAATGAAAAACATATAAACACAAATCAAAGTGAGACAAGAAACATTGACAACACATACAAGAATGGCCATGCTTAACACAAATTAAGAAAAAACACACTTTAAAATCTGGAATTTCCTCTCTTCTCCTAGGCTAGCGAACAAATTCTCTATTCTCCTCTTTACTCAACTATATTTCTCCTCTCTTTCTCCCATATGTAACACCCCCCTTTCTAAACCTATGATTATGTGTAATTAACCATGAATTAGGGTTTCTATGCAATGGCATAAAAACAATGTAAATGTATTATTGTTTGATTAAAAATTCCAACCAGATAACTATGTAGTGAATCCTTGAAATTATTGGCCATGATACCACTAGAGGAGAGAATGAAGAATCCTATGGATGAGGTTCATTACACCCTGAATAGGTAACCCAAGCTTCTCTACTGAGATATGTAATTTGGGAATATCCAGATATCCCTTTAACTTTGATTTCAAGGAAAATCATTTATTTAGGGAGGGCTGGTCATTGAGCAACCAAACACCCTCAATGCATACATGTATGGGAATACCTATCGAGAACAACAAAAATTATCGTTGTTTTAGCAATATTTGCCTTACCCCATGAAAACTTTCTCACAAGGCCTTTTCCATTTCCCTATGTAGACTTGAAGTCCCTTTTTGCAGTTCTCAGAGATAAAAATTGTATTTTTCCATAGATACATGACCTAACAACTATACAACATGCGCATATGTAGGTTGCACCATTACAACCCACATACATTGGGTTTTTTTCCCCAAAATTAAAAAAATGGTGTCGGGTTTCCATGTCACGTCACAAGATCCATGATCCTTGACCTTCCATATACTGGAAATGTTCTGAATCGGCCCTTCGGTTCCATTTGAAGGATATAAATGGGCCATATCCAAGCTATGGAGAAAAGGAGAAGAATTTAACTTTGAGAGCAAAGTTACGCTGGAGAAATTATTCACTTCATATTGAGTCTGCATCCCTTTGTCCTTTTAAGTCTGAACACATTGTTTAGGCCCCAAGCTCTTCCCTATTTGATGGAGAAACTCATTGTATCTCTTATATGATATTTACTTTGGTGGAGGCCCAACTGTAAGGGACTTAGTTTCTCAGTTCCGAACATGCTGACACAAAAGTTTGTCATTCATACACTTATGTTGATTACATTTTAATATAAATACTCTTTTCTCGTCCAATTAATGTCCTGCAAATATTTGAATTTTTATTCCATGGGCATATTTGTTATGAATATTGATGAATTATGCTATTATATGTGCTAACTTTATATATTATCACCATATTCTTGCGTATCTTGGTTGTTGAGGACAAGTTGCAGGTGTATTTCTTTGAGTCGAGTGCTTAATGGTGGACTTCATCAAATGTCTATATGAGGTAGGCTCTTTATATTGTCTTGTTAGCATTTTTGTTTATATAGCATACTTGAGATTAGAGTTAATTTTTGTAGTAATTTCCATTTGTTTTGGTTTACCGCATGCCATAGAGTGATTTTCCTCATAACACTCATCCATGGGTACCATCGAGTACCATGTCACACTTTCTAAGCTGAATCATGGGGAAACCAAATTCCTTTTGATAAAAGGAAGAGGACAGGTCAAGAACCTTCCTATGAGAGGGTGTGCAAGAAAATAATGCTCAAGTGCTTGTTGTTATCATCGAAAAATCGTCTGCAACATTTCACACAATGGTTGAAGAAATACATCAATTCCAGAAACAATTAGTACATCTAAAAAATCAAAATCCATCAAAAATGCACAAAACTATACTCTTGGTCCAAAAAATTAAAGTGCACAAATTCACCAAAGGAAGCACACGCACAGTGCGCAGGCTAACATAACCCTCAATGCGCAGTATGCGCGACTGTATACGAGAAAAGACGTGGAATTCTCATAGACGATGCATTTATGAATATTTTCGGCCTCTCAACTACTTCTAGTCCGACCCCCAACATGATTTGACACTCAGATATGAGAGAAATCTAGCTTGGAGGCTGGTCAAGGGCCAGGAAGTACCCTAAAAGGCCCCTTTTTCACACTATGAACTATTTGTATCTTTCCATGAATGGATACTATAAATATGTGCCATGGCTGTGCTAGAAATATAAGAACTTCAAGGTATTGTTATGCTGGAAGAATTCTTCTTGGAGAATCCTCTTTTCTCTTGGAATCATTCAAGCACTATAGCAAGGGCCATTCCACTCACCTCTTTAGAGGATTGGCATGGTATTTCTTCACCATTGTCACTTTCCATTTCATGAAGAGATGAGCTCTCTATCAGGGAACTCAAGATCCCTCCCAAGGAGGAAGAGGGGATTCATAAGTCCCTGCCTTTATCTATGGTGTTATCCTATCAATATATTGATCCATTGGTAGCTATATGATGGCCATTTTTTCTTTTCATGGTTCTAGTTCTTGCAAGCTTCTCTAACATTTATTTCTTTTTATTTTTGTTTTTATTTTCTTGTTTCATGTGTATTTGGGTATCTAATCAACTCACAAACCTATGTTTTGTTTAGATGACTTAACTAAGCAGGTAAGTGTTTTGTTTTTTCTCATCCATGTGACAAAAACAACACAATAGATTGACGACCATACTGGGGATTGATGTCAAATTCCTCCCTATTTAAGTATTGAGAGCACTTCTTTCTAATTGTTTTAATATGCAGGTACCAAAACCGGCCTAGTCTAGCCTTCCAAAGTCAAAATCCAGAACCAAGGTAAGAGAATTTCACTTGGAAATTTCTTTCCCGACATGTGACAGGAAGTGCGTGGCTTTTGAGGCACACAGACGTGCATTTTGCGCATGACAACCTTCATTACTATGCACATTTTGTGCCTTCCGCACGCCTGTCAGAACTACAACCCACACATAAGTTCATTTTTTTGGAAACTGTAAGGTTTTTTATGAGTGGTTTGAGGGTCTCTAGCCTTCAGATTTTAATTTCCCGCACTTTGTAAAGCAACCACACTTCACTTAGAGTCCTTTCTCACAATAAAGGTTAGCTAACATAAACACATATGGGTAAAAATAATCACTATTCTTATATTTTCTTTGTTCCCACATGGATGGCTCATTTGGGATTTAAAATTTTGAGTTGAAGTTATTGCTTTTTTCAAACACAATCAATTAATTTAGGACTAGAATCAATTTTAACCCTCAAGTATGCTCTTCCCCCACACCCAAGTGTGATCTCGGGAATTAGAAAAGGTGGTTGAAAGGAAATTTCATCTCCCTTAAAAAATCATTAGGAGAGGACAAAGTCCCCCTAGGGTACCTCTTAGTTTTGGAATTCATCTTAAAGATTTGTAAGGGCCCATACATGCCCACATGATTTCAATCTTATGATAGTTTCTAAAAGCTTTCTTAGTTTATAAAACACTCTAGGAAAGTTTAAAAGATCAAGTAACGAACCCATACATGCCCACATGTCTACAATTCTAGGATAGTTTCAAAAGATTTTCTAGTTTAGACAACATTCTAGGGAGTTTAAAGGATCAAGTAAGGACCCATATGTCCACATAGCTAGTTCTTTAGGGATTTAAATATTCTGCAAGGTTGTACCAAATAAACATAGTAAGTTAGGTAAGAATATTTGTAAGGACGACACGAAGTCTACATGATGCAATCTCACACTTAACTTATTAAAACCTTATGCACACTTTTTCACTTTCTTGCACACAAAGCCACTCATCACACACATAATTCCTATTAGAATAGTGGAGGTCAAAGTAAGCTTTCTTTTTAAGTACCCACAAAGTACTTCAAAAGAATTTCAAAACATCCGACTACTTCTTTGGAAATTATCCACACCAATTTAATTCAGACGAGGTTGGTCCATGACCCCAATGTCTCAGCCCACTCGATCTAAAAATTAAGAACGCACTAAATTTTCCTTCACAGGAGGTGTCAAAAGAAATTTTTTAGTCTAGGTAGGATCTCGGGGGTAGGCATCCAAATAACCCCCCGTTATCGGATTCTCACATTTTGAAATAATATAAGTTGAGAATATGGATCTTTCAAATCCTCCATGTCAAGTGTTCCTATACCATAAGGCAGAGAGATACCCATGAAGGGTCGAAGGCCGAGGTCCAGTTGTTCTGTGCATCCCTCCTTGAGTCACCCGACTCTTGTGAGGGTATCCAACATGTGACCCATTTCCTAGGCCAAAAATCTAAATGTTTCACTTTGACTGAGGTACTTAGTGGCCAAACATAGGATATCTACCCAGGTGGTGGTTGTGGGCTAGAATCTCACCTTGATCATATTTTGTGTGGCTATTGGGAAATATCACCAGCTCTTTCGGGATATGCACCCTCTACCTCTCATTATAACTGATTATTTCAACCTTCACTAGTTCTTCTTCCAGTATCTTTAGACCCCACTGCTGAGTGCTATTGGAAGGCCCAGTGCTAAATTGAGAGGAAGGATGATAAGTATTTTTGGGACACAATAATTTATTTTCTTTTTCCCCCACGTGGAAAAAATCCACCTATCCACATGCTTGTTTATTTTACAGTTGATTTATTTATGATGTTCATTTGATTACATACAATTGTGAGTTATACTATCTTGTGAAGGTCACAAGTATAAAAATCTCTTTCTCATTTATTTCTCTCTTGTCACCATTTGCACACATTCACTTTGCTAGTTGGAACCATAGGGGAACCACATAATCCCCATCCTTCTAGACACTTGCAGAATCTCCCTCCTATTCCCACCAACCATGTTATGACCTTTTACTTATGGTGATCTTCAAACAAAATCATGGATGATTCCATCCACTTGAGGTTATTTAAAATAACTCCCACAGGTTCATCAACCAAATGGTATGTGGACAAAAAATCAGGGTCCCACATGACCTTTGAATCATTGGCCAAGGCCTTTTTATCCTTTTTCCAACTACCAGTTCATCATGACACTGTTTTAGAACTTCTCTCTGAGTTCAAACAAACCATTGTTATCCATATCACCGACCACATCCATGAATGGCATCGATGACATAGTTTATGTAAAGAAGAAACCACCAAAGAACAACGTCTCGATTGGTTTCTTAAATCGCTCATCCCTTTGATTGCAAAGGATGTAGCACCCAATTTTCCTCAATCAGAAGAGGAGGCCATCAACAAGGCTCAACAATTTTACCTCATATATGCTCAATCAAGTTACTTGTACACAATATTTCCTGATGTACCTAGACCCATACCATTTGGCCAAGACAAACCTTGGATGTCCCACACAACAGATGGGTTGATTGGTTCTATGACACATCTCAACCCTTACGATCACATCTCCCACTTATGGTGCAAATCAATATCTGCAACCATATGGAGGGATGTATTATTTCCCTCCTCCCACTCACCAACAATCATATATTGCTTCTCCCTCCCATCCATTGGGGTGACCCCCACTGGCACCCCAGATGCACCTGGTCTCTCAATCCAGTACGAGTCCACCCCCAACCCCCATATATAACCCCAACAATAGTGGAAGTAATTTAAATTACTATACACCACATGGATCGTCTCCATAAAACAACCCACATTTCCATTCTCTGGTCCTCCCCAGCCAGTTGCTCCTCCATTAGGACAACCACATGTCAACATTAACTTTTTTCAACCATCTCCCATTCAACAGGTTCATGCTTTTGAAAATTTGAATATGACAAATCCATCTCACCAACTGAATAATGCCAAGAATAAAGGAAAAAACCAAAACAATAACAACCTGAGACCGGGAGGAAATAACCCCCAACAAAACCGTCCCGTTGGGGGAAACCATAATCAAGGAAACCAAAATCCCCAAGGGGAAAACAATAAAAATCAACCACGACAAGGGAAGAACAATAAACTCATAAATAACTTCCCTTGTGCTCTATGTGGTGAGTATGGACATTATACTCACCACTACCCCCAAATTTCCAATTACAAATGGATGAAAGAATCCATGAACACACAATGCCCTCCGACACCGCCTGCCCCTTAACAGACCCCAAAAAATTAATTGCAACCACCACCTTCGAATATTTTGCAAAACCCTATTCCACACCAAGGTGTGATGAATACCCAACAAGAGATAAACTCAGCCCCACCACAAATGGGGAAATATCAAAACCTAGGTCCCAATCAACTCGAAAATTCGGTCGATCATAATATCCTCCATACCAGTGAAGAAGAGATTCTTTTGCAAACATGTATTCATCCATACAACCTATGTCCTAACTCTACCCCAACCACCTTAGAAGAATCTCCCACTATAGTCAGACACCCATTGATGATTCCCCACCCTAACACTGAAGCAAACCCTTGTATACCCCACATGCCATTATGGTGGAACATACATAAACCTCATGCTAGGGAAGCCCATAATTACAGTCTAGTCGATGACTTAGCACATTCTCCTACAACCATGTTTGTGTTGGAGGTCCTCCAAACCTGTCCATCACAACAAAAATCCTTAATTTCTGCCTTGGGGGCAGTCGACCCAGCTGATACTCGACTCATCACCTTTGATCTAGATAGCAGAGAACCACGCCTCCTCGTCTTGGTAGATTTTCAGATACCAGTTAAGATCCAAAAAATCACATTTCATCGGTGCATCATTGATGAAGGTACATCCACATGCATCATGTCCAAAGTAGTATGGCATAAACTTGACTTGCATGAGCTAGTACCATCTGCCATCAACTTGAGAGATTATGACGGTCGACCATCATCCCCTGAACGACTCTTCCAAAATGTCCCTATAGAACTTGGGGGAACAACCATCCTCATCTACATTAAATTTATCGACGCCCCACTTAATTACAATATTTTTTATGGATGTAGCTACATGTATGCTATGAAGGCAATATCCTCTTCTATTTTTCGTACGATGATGTTCCCCCACAACGGGAAAATCATCACCATTGACCAGCTTACACATTACGAGCCCAATCATTCCACCAACATTGATAACACCCTCCCTCTTTTCTAGGATAGCTCAGATTCTTTTCCGATCATTGACATCGGTCCTATAATATTCAAGGACCCATCCTTGTTAAGGAATTATCATGGAACACCACCTCTCCTAAACCCTTCTATTTCATCTCAAGTGTGTGTAGTATCTTCTAATGGAACATACATTGGAGACAATACTCCACTCATTGAGGCCTCGTCCCCACATCAAATTTCCACTAGTCGGAGAACCACTACCTCAGGAATTCCCTGAAAACACCACCACACCACTTATCCCGGATTCCCCCCCCCCCTCCAAGGGAAAATCCCAGTTTGGGAAACAGTCCCCCAAGCCATTACCCAAATCTCATTTTTCTAGCCCCACTTAGAGTTTAAGAATTCCAGGTAGTTGCTACCCTCACCCTTCCCAACATGGTTCTTGCCATACCTGTATGGTATCTTCATCCACCCACTATGGTTCCTCCACCATTTCTCCCTCCTTAGATAGAGGGATTACCAATGCAGATCCCAGTATAGGCTTTAGCCACACCCCACCACGACTGGGTGCAGACAGAGGAAGAACGAGCCCATAGCTTCGCTCCCTCCCTGAGCTCAACCTCCTTGCGCACTATGTGAAAGAGAAGGACACCTCACTAATAGATGTCCTACTCTTCTCAAGTTACAAAATCTTATCCAGCTCCCCAAAGAAACCCCATTGCTTGCTACTCCACTAAGTACGTCCACCACTACTACAAAGTCCTCAACCACACACAAAAAAGGGTTACAAACCAATTTTTCATGTGCCATATGCTTAGAATATGGCCATTACAATCATCATTTCCATATCTACCTTAATTACACCAAACATTAGTCGCAATACACCACACATCTCGGCCTGAGCCGTTTCCAACACTCCCTACTGATGCTCATATTAATGACATTAGTTATATTTTTTCATCAGTCCCTGAGAAAACAAGATATCCCTCACAGTTTGTTGACATTTGTTTTATGTCTACTAGGCCATCGCACCTTGTACACAATATCCCTTCTATTTCCTCACCACTTGAGGACAATAACACTTACCCATTGACAGTTCCTCTTGCCACCTCCCAGACTCCCCTGTATTCTCACATTTTCCACTGCAATAAAGATATCCTGGAGGAACTCACTGTTACCCATGATTTTGGTCATCATGATGATGTATTGATGATGGTGTACTCATGATTTTCATAAGAACTTTCTCCTGAGAAAAGTTACTTTCTTCTCTTTCTAGAAATCTCATTTTTGAAGAAGGTTCGCAGGCTGCTAGTATATTTGCCTGCCAGAATGCCTGATTCTCGCAGGCTGCCTTAAGCTAGGGTGTGAGAAGTTCGCATTGTGTTGAAATGCTAGGGTGCGAACTCTTCCTAAAGCAAGGAAAAAGATGAATTCTCGATGCTTCTAGAAGGGAATCTTCTAGAAGGATGAGATGGAATTCGAATGGTTATCCTATTACTAGATTCCCTGATATTTTGGGATCATTCTTATCCAAGTAACTAATTCATTCTCTCCTATATATTGAGGGAATTCTCATGGAAAAGGCTAAGCAAGATTCATTGGAGAATTGGTGAAATAATTGTGTGAAGGAATCAACATTGAACAATAGCTTGGAGACTTTAGCAGGTCTATCAAGAGGATTTGATCTTCTTCATGCAAGGATTGAGCAAGTGTGTGTGTCGGAGCCAAGGGACATCGAAAGGAAGTTTGTGACATCAAGGCTCAGGTTGTAATCTTTACTTTCCATTAATATGATATAGTAGCATGTCCCTTTCCCATAAAGCTATTTCCACTTTATTGTATAGTTCCTTGATCATATACATAGATTGACTGTTGAATAGATTGTGCTATCTTCACTTTGGTTGGTTTGTGTTGTCTTGGTCTTGGCTGCATGAGAGCACTGAAGCGAAGTAGGAGCAACAAAGACCATAGGAAGCGATAATAAGGTATGTTATTTGTTCTTGCCTCCTAGTTAATTCAGTGATCAAAATCTAGGGAAAGAGTCATGTTCTGTCTTGCTGTGTTGTAGATCCAGGTGGATCTAGGGAGATTGATCAGTGTCCGCACCTATGGATTTATCCAATAACAAAATTGGTGACTCCACTGGAGATCAATCCCATTTTTATTTGTGGCTTTTGGTGTTTTTATGTGGAAAATTTTCATTGTAGTTCAAGGTTGATCTAGAAAACTTTCTCTCTCCCATACATAGGATTCATTGAACGTAAAGTGATATCTTTCATTCTCATCCTTGCATTGTTGGGTCAGAGTCATACAACATAAGTTTCACTTCCATTTTCTTTGAGTAAACAAAAACTCTTAATAACACTGCGTAATCATAACATTTATCTAGTAACTCTTTTATAGGGCTCTATTACACCAACATTTAGCTAGACTAGCGCTTTGGAGTAGGAAAAGAGATACACTCTCCAAAAGCACAAAACACACAATAGAATCTTGTGTTAGGGAGTGTTAAATTCCATTTGCAACATCTTGTCCTCGGAAGCCCTTCTCACACAAGGGTCAAACACTAGGTCACATTGATATTGGCAGAGTTACTCACCCTGCTTTGTTGATATCAGTGTAGAGATTGCACGTATTACGGGGATCACTCGGAGGTGTACCCACAATGATGAGTGGAAGCCTTTTGAGTTGATTGCGGGCTAGATACCCTGCCCTTGTGTGTGGATCAGACTGTCGACTATTCCACCAGGCTTTATTGTTTTTGGTGGTGACCTTAGTGGCCTATCTTTCTAGGTTCTTACCCGAGGTGACTGTGGAGGGGAAAGTCTTCACGGTACCTGGAATTGACGTTAACAAAAATCACTTGGGATTCTTGGAGGGTATACCCACGATTATGTGTGGGAGCTTGCACCAGGGTGTAAGTCCGTTAAGCAGGTCGTCAGCATAAATTTTCCACACTATCCCCGCCCCTTCTCGTCTCGTTGTTGTGATGTTGGATTTCATCACTAACTAGTGGCTTCGAATTAGAAGGTCTTGTTTGCTTGGTGTTGCTTTCTAGATTTTGTTTACTAGCGTGTGTTGTTTGTTTCTCGAAGTTGACCATAGGATTTTCTTCGCAAAGTTTGTCACTCATTTACAATAGCTCCTCCACGCCGTTCACGTAGAATGCAAGGTTTATCTCCAGAACATCTGGAAGGTTCTCAACCCTTGCCCACAAACACACCTGGAGGCTCTCCTCGGTAGAGTGAAGTCCCAGTTGTCACCACACCACAAGTGGAACGCACTAACTCTCTAGAATGTTTTTGAATTACAAATACTCAAGAGGACTTTCGACTTAACACCGATTCTGAGAGACGTTTTATGCGAGCAGACTCTTCCGAAGACTTAATTGTTGTGTATTCCGGATCTCCAACTGGACCATTTCTCGGTATCGAAGGCCAAGATCCTTTTTGGCCTACAAGTGTTTTTCGCCGTGACCTTTTTGGTCCAGGTTCACCTGTGATTTCTGAAATTAATCCTCCTGTGATTTCTGAGATCTCTAATCTCGAGACAGTACCATTGACTACCGCTTATCACTTTACTGTCCTTGCCGAAATGGCCCATCTTGCAGCTACTACGAGTGTTCCAACCGGATTTCCTGCGGTTAGTCTCGCTCCCATCAACACACCGCGGACGCCCAATGTCGATCCGACACTACCACTTGGATACCATGCGTTGAATGCTACCATTCCTACTCCCGCAAAAACTCCATCCAACTCTCCTAGTGGTCCTTCTTCTTCTGGGCACTTTCTTCCCGGTTTTGTTCCCACACTCCCTCAATTTCCTTTTGGAGGACCTTCTTCGTCTTCTACTGGCAATCCTAATCCTAGTGGCACTATTCCATCATTCACTCCAACTTATCAGCTTCCGGTTGGTGGACAATCTCAGCAAGGTAGCATAACTCAACCCCCTCTTAGTTGGAAAATGCAGATTGAAACATTACCCTCCATTGGCACACCACCTTCAATGGGAGGAGAAACTCCACCTTATGGGTAGAACATACCTCCGTCCTTGGCCCAGTATTGGAATCAGTTGATACAAAATTCTTCTCAATCAACTGGGGGGCAACAGTTTCCAACTGCGTCCGTAACACCCCCTAGCATGGGCCAACCATATCCCGGTTCGTTTAATCCCATTTGGGGGTCGAATGCTCAAACTCAAGCCTCTGTTCTAGGGTATAATCCAATGAGCTACTATCTTGTCCAACCACCACCAAATATGCCTGGATCTTCACATTATATGCAGACTGCTTATGGTCCTACTGGTTTTCCGATGGGGCTTCCTCCCCAGAGCCACCAATACCCGCAGGTGAATCGACAGTTACCTTTTCTTGCCACTTTGGATCTTCCAGATTTGTCTAGGATTTTAAATGATCCTATTCGTCACTCTCCCCAATGGCCTGTTATCCCAGCCAAGCTTCCCTCGGACATTCCTAAATTCGACGACAAAGTGGGAGAGGACCCAAACAATCACGTTATGAATTTTCACCTATGGTGTTCATCCAACTCATTGATGGATGACTCTATTCGTTTACATCTTTTTCAACGAACCCTTACCAATTCTGCTGCGAAGTGGTATACTGAATTTCCATGAGGTTTCTTCTATGATTTTAACACCCTAGCTATGGATTTTCTTACGCATTACCAGTTACCGATCTGTTATGACACGGGCACCAAGACTTTGACTTCCTTCAAACAAACCAAAGGCACTCATATATCTAATCACATCCATGAGTGGTGAAGGAGACGACGTCTCATTAAACTTGAGCTCCCTGATCAGTTATTGGCAGAATGGTTTATGAAATCATTTGTGAACGAAATTGGTAAGGACATTGCCATGGGTGGCGTTTTCACGGAAGAGAAGGCTATAAGTCGTGCTCAATATATTGACCTCGTTTATTCACAAACATGAACACTTTACTATTTACTACCTGAATTACCTCATCCTAATACTTCCAGCACTTCAACTGCTCCAGCTGCCTCGCATGCAACTGACAGTGTGATTGGTACTGCCCAAGCCCAATCACATTCTGTTTCAACCACAAACCCTAAATCTACTTCTTCTAATGTTCAAAATGCTCCTTCTCCTGCCACTCCCACTGGCAAGACTTCTGAGGTAAATGCTGTCCAATCTACCCCAGTCGGTAAAAACAAATCTAAAAAGGGGAGAGGCAAGAATAAGGAGGGAAAAAATAATACCCAAGTAGAGCAACCTGAAACTACTCCTGTTGATGATCGGGATAAGCGCAAACCCTGATACCCTTTCCTTATCTGTGGTGATTATCACTACACGAAGGATTTTCCATGACATGCCGAGGTCACTAAGTTCCTTCAGGGAGCCCCGAAACCCCCTGCACCGGCTATCTTGTCCCAACCCTTCCCATCTCAACAACAGACTCAGTTGGTCATCTATGAACAACCATCCTCTTCTACTACATCATATGTTTTGATGTGTACTGGTTATTCTAAGCAGAATAATGTTTCCCTCACGACTTGAGCCAAAGATTATTCTCCATCTAAGGAAAAGGTTGACGATTTACCCCCTTCTCTAGTACAACCCTCTCCCATGACTCCACTTACTAACGGTCCTCTTCATCTCGAATGACCGATCCTCGACATAGTTCTGCGACCCCCCCCAAAGGGTGTCGTTCGAAAATCAGCTTTCAATCCTCATGCTCGTGCAGCCCAGAACTACAGCGTTGTTGAAGATTTGGCCCAAGCACCTTCAGCGATGTCAGCCCTTGAAGTCCTTCAGTCTTGTCCTGCACAACGAAAGGCACTGTTGAAAGCTATCAGTGGAATTGACCCGGCGGATACGAGTTTGATAGTATTTAACTTGGAATATCACATTCCACGGTTACCCCCTCAACTCACATTTCAGATACAGGTTTTTGTCTCTGACAAGAACATTTGCCGAACTGTTATCGACGAGGGTGCCTCGACGTGTGTAATGTATTTTGCTTGTTGGAAAGCCATAGGCTCTCCTCCCTTGAATGAATCACAAAACACTCTTAAAGCCTTCAATGGCTCTGGTTTTAAGACCTACGGTGTTCTCCCTTTGTTTCCCATCACGTTAGAAGGTAAGACGGTTCAAGTTGAAGTGGAAGTCTTTGACGCTCCCCTCGATTATAATCTTTTGCTTGGCCGCAGCTGGATCGATTCCATGCATGCCGTTGTGTCGACATTTTTCCGTGTAGTACGTTTCCCTCATCAAGGAAAGGTTTTTACCATCAACCAGCTCGCCTTCTTCAATTCTGATACTCATACTGGCAATGTACCGTTTATTGCTAAAACCCCGCCGGGTTATGAGAACGTTGGTGTAGGCCTGTTAAAGGACTCCTCGTTAATGGGTACTTTCCCCATTCCACCGCCCAATGTTCCATGCCCACCTGTTGCTTCTATCAACATGATCTCCACTTTGCCTCATGAACTTCCTATGTCTCACGACCCTTGGATAGTCCCTGAACCTGGCGATCATGTTCATTTCAGTGACGAAATACCGTTAAGTCTGGTTGAATCTGCCTATCAATCCATTCAATCGACAACAACTTCTACCCCTTCTTTTGATGAGTTGTCTCCCAATCCTTTTCGTGTTATTTTTCCCACTGACGATATGATCATGTCCATCATGGAAGACACCCCTTGGGATGATGGGAATCATCGTTCCATTCTCTTTCTAGAACAACACACTCTTGAGAACTACCAACATATTTCGACGCCGTCGACCGTTGTCGTCATATCGACCGTTCCCGGGTCTGCACCTGATGTGTTTGCCGAAGGGAACCTAAGTAATATCTCTCCCACGATTCCCATTGACATATCCATTAAACCTGGAATCGTCGAAAATGTCCATATTGGAGCTTCGTGTTCCCCGGACAAAATAGTCATCTATATGTCCCTTTTCAAAGAATTTCGTGACATCTTCACCTGGAGCTATGAAGAGATGCCAGGTATCGACCCTGCAATTATTGTACATGAGATAAAGACATACCCTAGTGCTAAACCTGTCTGGCAACACCTTCCTCCAGTTCAACCACGTAAAGCGGCTGCTATCAAGCTCGAAGTTGAGAAACTTCTGAAAGTTGGCTTTATTTATCCAGTGGCTCTTACAGAATGGGTTTCCAATCCTATCCCGATTGACAAAAAAGGAGGCACCATTCATGTTTGCCTTGATTATAGGGATATTAACAAATCTTATCCCAAGGACAACTTTCCTACCCCCTTCGTCGATTAGATTGTCGATGATTGCGCCGGAAGTGAAATCTTCTCCCTCATGGATGGTTTCTCCAGCTATAATCAAATTAACATTGCTCCTGCGGATCAACATAAGACTACTTTTATTTGTCCTTGGGGTACTTTTGCCTATCAAAAACTCCCTTTCGGTCTTAAGAATGTGGGCACAACTTTTCAACGTGCTATGTCTTATGCTTTTCATGATATCAAGCACATCGTTCAACCATATTTGGACGATTTACCCGCTCATTCTATGCACAGAGTTGATCACCCCAATCACCTCCGAGCCATTTTCGTTTGTTGTCGGTTCTACCGTATACGTTTAAATCCACATAAGTGCGATTTATGTGTAGAATCCGACCGTCTTCTAGGTTTCATCGTTTCACGTCAAGGGATTCGGGTGGATCCTTTAAAGGTTGAGGGGATCCTTAATCTCCCTCCTCCTTCTACACTGCGCCATTTGCAAAGTTTGTAGGGGAAAGCAAACTTTCTTCGTCGTTTTATCCCTAATTACGCCGATATCACTCGTGGTTTTACGCGGCTACTAAAGAAAGATTCAGAGTTCATCTGGGATACCATTTCCAACAATGCTTTTGAAGCTTTGAAGTTGTCCCTAACACGAGCTCCGCTTCTCTTTCCTCTCGATTACAGTCGCGATTATTTCCTTTATCTTGCTGCCTTGGAGTACACTATTGGCATGGTTCTCATCCAAGAGGATGATGCGCATGACGAACATGTTATTTACTACTTGAGTCGAAGTCTCACACCAACTGAAATCAAGTATCAACATGTCGAAAAACTGGCCTTGGCTGCCGTTCAAGCCGTCCAATGCTTCCGACACTATATCCTCTCATGCAAGACTATCGTGATTTCTTATTGCAGCCCTATGCAACATATTTTGACACGTCAATTGCTAGGGGGAAAATACTCCAAATGGATTATGATACTCCAGGAGTTTGATTTGGAATTCAACCGCGCCAAGTCCAAGAAATCCTTAGTTTTTGTTGAGTTGATATGCGCTTTTCCTCACTCTGTAACGAAAAATGTAGCAGTTGATTCATTACCCGATGAATCTGTTTTTCTTATTAGCATTGATGATCTTTGGTATGGGGATATCATTATATATCTCCAAACCCAGACTTTCCGGCCTACTTTGTCTAGTACTGATCGATGTCGCATACGCTATCAAGCTCATCAATACATTATCCTCGGGGATATTCTTTACTGTCGGGGGATTGAATCTATTTTTTGACCTTGTCTAACATTCGATGAAGCCGAGAAAGCTCTGAATGACTGCCATTCTAGAGCATGTGGTGGTCATATGTCTGGGTATGCTACTGCCCAGAAGATCTTACGCGTAGGGTATTTTTGGCCTTCTTGGTTTAATGACTGCATTATTGCCATTCAAAAATGCCATGCCTGCCAGACTTACAACCAGAAAATTTGGTCACATCCTGCTCCTCTTCATCCTGTGGTCTCAGTTGGTCCCTTTGCGAAATGGGGCATCGATTTCATGACATGTCACCCTCACTCAGCTGGGGGGCATGGTTACATCATTGTAGCCATTGATTACTTTACAAAATGGGCCGAGGTGATGCCGACATTTGACAACACTGGAAAGACCGTAGCTTTATTTCTTTTTAACCACATCATAGCTCGTTTTGGTGTTCCCCAAGCTATCGTCATTGATCACGGTAGCCACTTTAGGAATTTTATGATGTCTGAACTTACTGAGAAGTTGGGTCTTCTTCATGATAAATCAACGCCCTATTATCCACAAGCCAACGGCCAGGTCGAAGCTATCAACAAAGTTCTCATAAATATGCTTCGACGGATGATAGGAATTCATAAAACAAGTTGGCACACAATGTTGTTTTCAGCATTGTGGGCGTATCGGACATCCGTCAAGTCCACTACTGGGTTTACACATTTTCGGTTAGTCTACGGTGTGGAATCCATTCTCCCTATCGAATGTGAGATACCCTCTCTGAAGCTAGCTATTGAAATCCTACCCAATACTTCTGCTGAAGAAGAACGTCTATTGTATCTAATGCGATTAGACGAAACTCGACGTGATGCCACCCTAGTAATAGAAGCCCAGAAAAAGCATGTCAAGGCCCAATATGACAAGCATGTCAAGCTTCGCGTTTTCTCTGAAGGTGATCTTGTTCTTCTCTATGAATAGGATCGAGATTTGTTAGGAGCTAGGAAATTCGAACCCATGTGGCGAGGTCCTTATATCGTTCACCGAGTTTTGGAAAAAGGAGCATATGAGTTGGTAGATTACGATGGTATCCCTTTGAGTGAACCTAGGAATGGGTTGTACTTGAAGAAGTACTATGCATAAAATCATCTGTGCACTAGTACTTGTATTTTTAATGTATCATACTTCTTGTGTGTTACTATAGTTTGCTTTAGTCGTTATCTGGTCTCTGCCCTTATGTGACGTTGTGTTTGATTTCCAAATGTTAGAGTCTTTGCTACCCTATATTAGCTTCGCTGATGGCGCTAGCCATAGTACTCAGAACCTTGCTTCTGCTGCGTGGGCAATTTATGCCCCTACAAACGAACTTGTCTCTTTACGAGGTGTGTGCCTCGGCCGTGCAACCAACAACATTGCAGAGTATAGCGCCGTTATTGAATTATTGGTTGATGCTATCTCGCTCAGAATTTGTCATTTGGTTGTGTGACTTGACTTGTAGCTTGTAGTACTACAGTTAAGTAATATCTACTCTATTCGAAGTCCTACTTTGTTACGGGTGTATTTGCGAATTCGCCTCTTGGAACGTTATTTTGATCACATTGAATATCAACATATTCCTAGATGTCTAAATACATTAA
>JASDQU010108131.1:39707-52428 GCA_032191745.1 Picea mariana | reverse complement strand
AGTACTACAGTTAAGTAATATCTACTCTATTCGAAGTCCTACTTTGTTACGGGTGTATTTGCGAATTCGCCTCTTGGAACGTTATTTTGATCACATTGAATATCAACATATTCCTAGATGTCTAAATACATTAACAGATGCATTGGCTAATTATGTATTGGATAGACATTTGAATTATTTATAAGTCAAACACATCAAAATTCACACAATATAAGGTAAACCGGTAGAAGCCGTCTATATATATAACGATCAAAAGAGTTTTTTACAAAAAGTTTGTACGAAGACCAAAATGTCAAAATTTGAAGCTCATAGCTTCTACAAAGTGATGTCATGGATGACGTTCACGGTAACACACGACTGCCCTAGCAACCCTACAGAGTATTCGACTCATAGATGCTAATACCCCTACAATATGACGCTGATCGCGTCGTGGAACCTCTTCCAGAGTCATGTCTGGAATGTTTGCAGTTAGGCCCTCTAGATTCTGTTCCACCACTTGATAATCCTCAACATACTGTGGTGCTGCCGCTACCTCTCCTCGCCGCTGGATGGGAGAAGTGCCAGGAGGTCTATAAGGGCCAACATCTGTGTTATCAACAAACGATTTTGTATTAGTCTATGGACAAACGTATAAAACAAAAACATTTGAATATGATAAAAATTCACAAAAAATTTGAAAAGAAAAAAATGTGTGTACTTCTTACCAAGGTCCCCCCACTGAGCATCCTATGGAAATACCAAATTTGGATCTCCTCAGAAATCCAGCCCAGCATAAGTGTAGTCATCAACCATCAACATTTGTGGTTGAAGCCAGTCAAAGAAAGTATCATCATATTTGATGATCGGTCCTGCTACATGCCGAGCCATGAGTCGACACCATCTCAACATCCTTGGATCCCTAGGACCTGGTATATTCCACTCCACTTGCATTCTTAGTGAGGGAACCCTCTCAAGGAATAAGGACACCAACAAAGATCCATATCAAAATTTCTTTAGGTCGCCCCGTCTGCATTTGGTCAATTGCTTTTTTATACTGCGAAGCACAACATTTGCCCAGTTGAACACTCGAGGCTCAGTACACTCAATAGCATACTGGAAGTAACTCTGTAATTCCATGTGAGGAGCAGAACTCCCAACCATCTGAGCTATAGTGAAAGGATAGTATGGAGGGTCAAGTCTCGTACCCCCCAGATAGCTACTTTTCCTTTCTTTCTCTCAGCCTTGGGAACACAGTGTAAATTGCAATACTCTCTCATCTGTAGCCCACCACCTCTGCTACCGACCAGGCTCACATAGTATCCACGCTGGGACAATCCAGTCAAAAAGTAAATGTCCTCAATGTCTAAGGACAGTGTGTGGACCCCCCACATGAAATACTTGCTGATCAGGGTCCCACATATGCACCAGGTACTCTAATAGTCTGACTTGGGCCCTCATGCCCGGGATGTGAAAGTACTTCAAGAGCCCACAGTCTCTCAAAGAAGCTAGGGTAGGTGGATGATTTTTGGCCATTGCATTGTCTTCTTCATGTTCCCTTTCACGCCATTCAAGCACCATGTTGATGGCCAATTATTTGCATAAGAGACACAACAAGAAGATTAGCAACTATTTTCATGAATCCATTCTTTTTCATTGGCTAAATTTTAATTTTTTTTTGAGCTTTGTGGTTCTCGTAGGTGCCTTGTGTGCACAGTGTGAGAACCTCGCAGGTGGCCTTAGTCTCACCTGCGAGAACACCTCATTCTCGCAGGCCCCATATAGCCTGCTCGCGAGAATGGCAGCGCGCATGTAGGGCTTGGAAAATCAACTTAAAAATGAAAATTTAACCAATGAAATTACAAAATTAAACCATGAAAGTGTTAAGGATGAAGAGCCTACCTAACTGTCGCAGACAATTCGTTGAGTGGTCTCTCGTAGCTCCCATAATCTGACACTAAACTTGGAGGGTAAAAGAGGGATTTTTGGAGCTCAATAGTGGAAATGTAAAAATGATGTGGTAAAAAGAGTATTTACTCCTTTTATTTACTTTTACTATATCATTTTGGTTTTTTATGATTATTTATCGATTAAACCCTAATCCCTAATGTCATGTTGAGTGTAACTCTTGCAGGCGTGATGACTTTGATGATCAAATACATGGATACAGACATGTTTTTCTTTGTTATCGCGTGTTTTTGATTTTTTTTATGGTTTTTATATAAAAACCTCGAGCGTGGTCTTTGTTCGTTCTTGCACTCGTAAATACATGAGAACGCGATCGAGCGTAATTTTATCACTTTTTCGAGCTCAACAAGGTTATACAAAAAAGGAACCCCCCTGGAGTCCTCTTTAAGCTCTTTTCAGACTCTCTAAACATGAAAAGATCGCCGAGTGACCTTGCTATTTTCACGCTCGATAAAGTATTTGAAGTAAGCGTTTGGTGAGCGATAATTTATCTCTTTTTCGGTCTCATTCAGACTATTTTACAAAAAAGGAACTGAGAGAGTTCTCTTTTAAGTGTTTTTTCCAAACTCTATAATCTTGAAAAACCTTCGATTTTTCTATCTCTGGACTCGTTAAACAAACATTGACAGACCCGTGATGGGACCGAACCACTCCTTCTTAGGGTTCGTTAAACATACTCTGAGGGACTCATCCAAAGGATGAGATTACATCAACAAGAATATGTTATCCTCCTCAAGCTTGCGTAAAAATAAAGAGGTACTTGCCAGAAATGGTGGGGGAAAATTTGGGAAAGGTATATATTTTCATCTTCATATTGATTGGCAGTAAGTGTCGCTCTTGAACATGACACCCCCTATTCATCATTTGAAGCCGGTTTGGGAAATCCATTTGTCTCTCATTCGATTGATTACAAGGTCATTCCCTGTGTTGTCTTTGAGTCAATGTTGCCAAATCATTGGTCATGTCATTCATATGTTCAAGAGAATTCCATCTGAAACCTATATTGAGTCGGCCATCTGCAGTTATCATTTCTCTCCATGTCGCCCTTCCCTGTGTCCAGTCCAATTCACATCATACTCTGTTTCACCTTCAAACTCTGTTACTCATTTCGTGTCATTGATGGGGGATACATCAAGGCCCTCCTGTGATGAGTTTTGTTCCATCGACTTCAACTCATTATTCGGAATCAAGACTTATATATTATTTGGTACCTTGGAGCTTGCATGCCTCAATGGCAGGTTTCCTCGCTTTCGATAGTGGGTTTACATCATTGACGCCTGATCGAAAGATTCCATCAGATGTTTGACTTCAACTCATTTATTCACAATCGATGGATTGTACTATGGTACCTTGGGAATCATTGACATCAATGGTGATTTCCCTCGCACTTGTTAACGGTTTCATCAATGACCGGTAATCAAGTGGTTTCTACCATGTTCGACTTCAACACATGTAATCACATGGTTAGATTCGTACTTTGGGCGACGAGATTGTAGACCCTGGATATCATCTTTTTGATCCAAGTTGCGATGGAGTATGTATAATTTGCGACACATAGATCCACTGTGTATGTCTCATGGCTATGTCGTCTTGATTTGAAATTTCTCGCATAGATCCACAGTGTATTCTTGGTGGCTATGCTATATTTTGACGGCATGGATCCAAAGTGTATGATTAGTGGCCATGACCCATGTCTATAATGTCATCAGTCTATAATCTGAGTATGGAAATGCCTACCTCAGAATTGGTATATATGATATTCTATAGATGCTTGGTTGTTTGCAGGTTTCCGATTAGGTGTGCTTCTGGTTCTCGACACACACATGCAGTTTACAAAGTCTATCGGCTGTCACTGGTTCCAACCTCATACTTTGGGGGGCATTTTGTTACCCATGATTTTGGTCATCATGATGATGTATTTATGATGGTGTACTCAGGCTCTTCATAAGAAATTTCTCCTGAGAAAAGTTACTTTCTTCTCTTTCCAGAAATCTCATTTTTGAAGAAGGTTCGTAGGCTGCTAGTATATTTTCCTTTGAGAATGCCTGATTCTCGTAGGCTGCCTTAAGCCAGGGTGCGAGAAGTTCACACTGTGTTGAACTAGCAAGGAAAAATATGAATTCTCGATACTTCTAAAAGGGAATCTTCTAGAAGGATGAGATGGAATTCGAATGGTTATCCTAGTACTGGATTCCTTGATATTTTGGGATCATTCTTATGCAAGTAACTAATTCATTCTCTCCTATATATTGAGGGAATTCTCATGGAAAAGGTTAATCAAGATTCATTGGAGAATTGGTGAAAGAATTATGTGAAGGACTCAACACTGAATCGCAACTTGGAGACTTTAGCAGGTCTATCAAGAGGATTTGATCTTCTTCATGCAAGGATTGAGCAAGTGTGTGTGTCGGAGCCAAGGGCCATCGAAAGGAAGTTTGTGACATCAAGGCTCAGGTTGTAATATTTACTTTCCATTAATATGATACAGTAGCATGTCCCTTTCCCATAAAGCTATTTCCACTTTATTGTATAAATCCTTGATCATATACATAGATTGACTGTTGAATAAATTGTGCTATCTTCACTTTGGTTGGTTTGTGTTGTCTTAGTCTTAGCTGCATGAGAGCACTGAAGTGAAGCGGGAGAAACAAAGAACATAGGAAGCGATAATAAGGTATGTTATTTGTTCTTGCCTCCTAGTTAATTCAATGATCAAAGTCTAGGGAAAGAGTCATGTTCTGTCTTGCTTTGTTCTAGATCCAGGTGGATGTAGGGAGATCGGTTAGTGTCCACACCTACGGATTTATCCAATAACACTCACTACCCATGATTTACCATGGAATGGGCTCCATCATCGAGCACTTTTTATCTCACATGAGGTATTTCACCCTCCTACCCAAGCCTCCCTATGCACAATCGAAACCAAGGATTTTATTCCATCGGGGAATATTGACTGGTTCAAAAACCCCATCCCTTCCCCCAATGATTTTGAAGAAGGCAACATGGCCAATATCTCCCCCACAGTCAAAATTGAAATTTCCATTAAACCATGCATCGTAGAAGAGATCGCCATTGGCGTCGCATGCTCCCATGAAGAACTCATTTCTTACAAAGATCTCTTTCAGGAATATCGAGATAATTTTTCCTAGTCATATATGAAGATGCATGGCCTCAATCCTTCTATATTATAACATTGAATCGACACATGGGCGGATATCGCCCCTGTTCATAAAAATAAATGCCCCCTTCACCCATCCAAAGATGCAGCTATCAAAGATGAAGTTGACAAGTTACACATGGTCGGGTTCATTTACCCCATTTCATACACTTCTTGGGTCTCCAACCTTGTACCCATTAACAAAAAATAGGAAATTATTTGTGTCTACACCGAATTTTGTGACCTCAACCATGCTTTCCCCAAAGACAACTTCCCAATCCCTTTCATTGACCAAATAATCGATGATTCTGCCGGCCATAAGGCACTATCCTTTATGGATGGGTTCTCTGCATACAATCAAATTCAAATCCACCCAACAGATCAGTACAAAACCTCTTTTACAACACCTTGGGGTACCTTTTCTTATCGCGTCATGCCCTTTGGAATAAAACATTGTGGTGATACTTTCCAATGTGCCATGACCTACATTTTTCATGATCTTTCTCGCATTATCCTTTCATATTTGGATGACCTCACTGCTCGATCCAAAAAGCGAACCCAAGATTTATATGACTTACGCATCATTTTCCAATGATTTTTCCAATATAATATCTGCTTAAACTCCCTCAAGTGTGTATTTTGCATCACTGTCAAGTGCCTCCTTGGGTTCATTGTCTCCCAACATAGCATCAATGTGGATCCCCTCAAGGTCCAAGCTATCACAAAAATTCTACCACCTAGGAATCTACACCAACTGTAGAGCTTGCAAGGAAAAGCCAACTTTTTACGTCGGTTTGTCCCAGACTACGACACTCACGTACATGGTTTTCTCCGCTTACTACATCATGATATCCCATTTCGATGGGATGAACATGCTCAAACAAATTTTGATGATTTAAAATCCACCCTATCCACTGCCCCTTTGATTAGTCCCCCAGTCTATGATCGTGATTATATCCTCTACTTATCAACCTTTGTTGTTTCAAACGCAAGAGTCCTTGCCTAATTAGAATTGATGATGGGAATGAACATGTGATTTACTACATTAGTAAAACAATTTCAGGACCACCCTTAAAGTATAATCATGATGAGAAACTTGCGTTACCAATTGTCCTCGCAGTCCAAAATATGTGATATTACATCCTGCTTCGAATGACCAAGGTCATAACAGATTCCAACCCCATGCAATACTTGCTTAGTCGACGACAGACCCAGGATAAATTTACTTGATGGATCGTTGTCCTCCAGGAACGCGATCTAGAGTTCTCTACTCCTAAAATCAATAAATCTTTGGTCCTAGCTGAACTCATTAAAATGTTTCTCTCAGATGCCAAAGCTTCCTCCATCAACGAGGATTTCCTTGAAGAACACCTCTTCTTCATTCCCTCTGATGACCCCTGGTATGATGACCTCCTCATATACCTTCCTACAAAAAAATTTTGGTCTCACCTTTGTCGAGATGATCGTCGGTGCATTCTCCATCAGGCTCCCTGATATCTCCTCATTGGGGAAATTATTTATTGTCGAGGGATTGATACCGTCCTTCAATGATGTCTTACCATTGACGAGGCTAACAAAGTATTGAATGATTTCCAGAGCAGCGCTTGCGGTGGTCACCTCTCGGGTATGTACACCACCCAAAAAATCATTCGAGCATGATATTTCTAGCCCACTTTGTTTCATGATTTCATCCACGCTGTCAAGCGATGCGATAAATTCCATCTTTATGAAAACAAAGCACTAGCTCCACCATCTCTTCTACACCCAGTCATAACAACCGACCCCTTCTGTAAATGGGACATAGACTTCATGACTTTCCATCCTCCATCAAGTAATGGACACAAGTAGATTGTCGTGTTGGTGGATTATTTTACCAAATGGGCTGAAGACATACCCACATTTAACAACACTGCTGACACATCAACACATTTTTCTTCAACCATGTCATTACCTGGTTCAAAGTCTCACAATAGTTAGTTTTCGATCATGGTAAACATTTTGAGAACGATATCTTTGCCAAAATCTCCTCAAAATTAGACTTCACCCATGAGTTTGCATCCCCATACTACCCTCATTCCAATGAACAGGATGAGGTTGTCAATAAATTCCTCAAAACCATGCTACAATGCACTGTCAACAAACATAATACCAACTGGCATCATATATTTTTTTCCTCTTTATGGGCCTATTGCACGATAGTCAAAACGACCACTGGTTTTACACCGTTCCACCTCGTCCATGGGATCGAAGCCACCCTCCCCATCGAGTGTGAAATACCCACATTACGCACTACCATAGATCTCTTACCTGACACTGCTCCAATGGAGCAGTGCCTGCTGACCTTAGATTCACTTGATGAAGACCGTCGATCTTCATTACAACACAATGGTGTAGCCAAAAAATGGTCCAAAGCCAGCTTTGACTGCCATGTCAGCCTTCACTCATTCCATGAAGGTGATCTCGTGTTAGCCTATGATATCTCCCACGACACTCTTGGCCATGGGAAATTCGAGTCATTATGGAAAGACCCCTTTATCATCCAACATTGCCTCTTTAAAGGAACCTACATTTTGGCCTCTCTAGAAGGATTCCCTCTCAAGGAACCTGTCAACAAGTTATACTTGAAGAAAATTTACGCCTAAGCATAGACCCCCTACCTTAGGTTTCTCTTTGAAC
Source organism: Picea mariana (assembly GCA_032191745.1). Lineage (NCBI taxonomy): Eukaryota > Viridiplantae > Streptophyta > Pinopsida > Pinales > Pinaceae > Picea > Picea mariana. The sequence goes on along the minus strand of JASDQU010108131.1, from coordinate 44,651 downwards.
ACATTTGTAGAGTTTTTAGTCTTCTTTATGGCCACCACTCCTCATGTCTGATCTATTACTCATGTTATTTATAGATGCATCATCCATCAGCCTACCACATTGGCTACACTGATGGTGCCAACCGTTGGACCCAGAATCTCGCTTCGACCGCTTGGGCCCTCTATTCCCCCTCAAATATCCTACTCCATTCCAGTGGCATATTCTTAGGCTTGACCACCAATAACCAAGCTGAATATGACGTTGTAATTGGTCTCCTCACTGAGGCCAGTCATCACTACTTTCATCACCTTGGCATTCTATTAGATTCATATCTTGTCATCCTACAACTCAACAACATGTATCATGTTTACAATCCTTTCCTCTTTCGCAAATACCTCCAAGTTAGACTCCTATCTCACAACTTTTATTCCATCACATTTACACATATTCCAAGAAGCCTCATTCAAGTAGCATATCACATAGCTAACCTAGTATTAGATTTGTATTTATCACATTAAACACATCATATACACAACATCAAACATTTTTCAACATATAGAAATAGACATCATACATCATAAAAAACAAAACATAAAGACACGTGTGATCAATGTATCCATCATATATATCATCAAGGTCATAATTTGTTTTTACAAAAAATAGATATACAACTTCCTGTAGACTCATGAGTCCCATCCTCCCTATGATTACAAAAATGGGTATCAACCACCCTCTACAAAATCACACTCCCAAACCTGTACATAAAAAACTCATCACTCAAGGTGCCCCTAAATCCCCCCCCGAGGTCCTCTTTCATCCAGAGGTGCCCCACTAGTTGGGGCCCTCCATCTCTAGAGGCAGTTGACCAGTCATCACTACTCGCGCCGTTGTTGATCTGCAGATCAACTTCCTCCACTCTGTCGGTACCCCCACACACTGGTCGAGGATCTCCTCATCTTGGATGTGGGTCCATATGCCCTTAGGAACACCCTGAAGGACTCGCTCAAACTGTTGGTGCAGATACTCTACCATGGCCTCCACATCTCCCTGTGGCTCTCTGGCTGGTCTTGTATCAACATCATCTTGCCGGTGCCTCTTCCCAACACTTGGCTTTGTGGGCTCCTATCGAGTTAGCTCCCATTGAGCCAGCTCTTGGAAGACCTCTACCTCTCACCCCCTAGGTATACAATCTGCAAAACAACACTGATATAATGTCAAAATCCATATACATGTTTGATAAATGCTATCTACCAAAATCAAAATAAACAGATACAACACGTACCTCTCTGGTCCCAATCCTCCCCAGAAGGTAACACCATGTCTAGATCCCATCTGTAGTCCATACCTATGTATGGATATCGAAGAATAACCTATGGCATCAGATGCCACACTCGAGCCACCATGGTCATCAGTAGTGGCCACCCTCCCCTCCTCCATTCCGGGCAAACACATGTTCCCATCACATCAATCACGTCTCTCACTGCAACACTGGCTCTAGTAGAATCCATGGGCACAATAGAGGAACCCTCTCCAAAAGCAAGACTGCAAAAACAAACCCAAATGAAAAGTCACCGTAGTCGACACGTCGACACCAGTTCAACTGGGACATCATCCTGGTATGCATCAACACACCCCATGCAAATAGGTCTCCATCCAATACCTCCTCCACCACTCTTAGCTTACCACCAGTTATCAACTGAGTTCCCAAGGATCCATAGACCCTCACCACCATGGCCATGATGCAGTCGATCAACAATTCATCAATGGCCTCAATCCAGATGATCAAACCCGACATAGGGTTCGACCCAGAACAATGTTGAGCTGCCATGGTCTCCACCCTATCCTCCCCTGGAAGATTGGGATCCATGACCAGTGCCCTCCCACAGATTGAGAGTCTTGTCAATAAGTAGACATCCTTTGTCATAGAGAACATCAACTTCTCCCCCCTCACTATGAAGCATTGCAAATCAGTGCTCCACATCCTGATAAAAAATTGGAGCATGAACTCCTGCGACCGTATCAGGGGATAGTAAAAAAACTTGACCAACCCACAAGCTGCCAAGTGTCTACAGACCCCAAGATGTGCCCTCGCAGCCTCTCACAACCATTCCTAGTTCCGCTCTCATTAGTGGACTAACATCGTACTCAACTCTGCTGATCACTTGCATTCACCCAAGAAAACCTAATCAACCACATCATCCATCAAAAATCATAACTATCAAAAATTCACCCACCCCTGAGCTTACACATAGTGCACGACTTTCCCCCCATATAGTTGTGCACCTGTGCACGACTGTTTTTCGTACAACTATGCACTAATGCACAAATGTCTCACCCATAGTCGTGCATGGGTGCACAAATGTCACTTGTAGAAGCACTCATCCTATGCATGCCTGTCTGTCCTACTCATGCGCCCACATACAGGACTGTCTCAAGCACAACTGCACATTATGTGCACATTTCCTTGCCACAACCGCACACTCCTCAGTGCACAACTGTTAGGAAAAAACCCACACATAATTTGCGGGAAACTGAGGTTTACCCGTGCACATATACATGAGTATTCTACCTTTTCCCACGCACTTGTGATCCCCTACCCTTAAAAACCCCTGTACGACCCTCCATACATCCCCTACCTACAATCTATCAACGTCACAAAATGCAGGACGATAGGGCCACTAAATTGTCTCTCACCGCTCCCGAATCGGTAGCCTCACACTCTCGTAATCTCAAAATATCCTCACAACCCTCTCATCAGATCAACAATAGTGTCAGGTACAAATGAGGTGGCATTGTGGGCCCACCATCCACATACATGCCCTTTTTCCCAACTTCCATCTTCTATTACAGAAGCCTAGAACCTCCATTTTTTGATTCGTTCTCAGCCAATCGATCCTAATTCATCCATCTACACATTCAAATTCCCCGGGTTATCATCCTTACTTTTCCTTAGAGGATCATTTTTATCACTCCACGTTTAGGTACGCATATTCACTTTCAGTTTTATCAAATATTTGTTATATGTTCTTTATCATCAGATATTGTTCACGTCAGGCATTTGGTTTTTATGTGTGCAAGTAATTGTTCACCAAGATTACATCCCCTTCAGGTATATGTATGACACTAGCATGTATTTATTTCCAATGTTAATAATTGCATATCCCAGTCACACCCTCTAACATTTACCTTTAGGGTCCCTACATTCGGCTCTGCAGTATATTTACCTCTTCCATATTTTGGTACTATCATCCGATAATACTCTCCCCCACATGAGTTGTCCCATTCATAGTTCCCCTTGGAAACTTGACACTCCTGCTAATTTCACCCCCTAGGGTTGGGAGTCCCGATAGTATTTTTCACTTTCGAGAATGAACCCCATACTTCTTCTCATCATATTGCTAACCTTCCCAATGGACTCCTGGGTCATATTATCTTACACTTGGTTATATTGACTGCATTCCCATAGTTTCATTCTCCCTCAAACTCATCCACCATCAGTTTTCCCATCTACATATTTTCCTCCATCCACTTACCTAATACAAAAACCCACCCATGGCCCCCCCACCCTCCACTAGTTCTCTTTCACAAACTTGTTCTCTAAATACGCCAAGCCATATTTCACTGGGGCACCTGTTTCTGTATCTATATACTCAACCCAAATTATTATTTATTTCTTTGGTAATTTTATAAATCCCTTGTTTCTAGCATATACATAACTTTTTAGTCGTCATCCTCGACGACCTTCTTTTTAACTGGCAAAGAAACCCATGTCGCCCTTGGTTGGGGAATCCACCATTTTTTCATATCAACATCGTTTAAAAACTCCGAGTATCTCGAATCCACGTGCCCATGATCTCTGAGTTTTCCCACTTTTTTAGCCTCCAACACAGTTTAACCCCATATCTAGTCATCCACCTGACACTAGATCCAATTTTACGGTTGCTTCCAATCATCCCTCAACACCCCAACCAAGGGCTGTCTTGAATCCAACAACATATTGACTTTGTTCATGTTACTCATCAATACCTGATATCATCTATTACTCAGTGGATTTCAAGAAACCCTTTGATTCTTGGTGTCACGTCTCCCTTCCTGTCGACATCAACACAGTTTCCAAAAGCGAGACAATATCTTGAATCTCATTACCTTTTCAATGAGGAGTCTTGGACGAAATAGAGAGAGTCATCATCACTTTCTGATTCTGTTGACCCCCATAACATTCGAATTCAACAAACTCTCATGTTATGGTGGGTATTACTATGTGACCTTTGCAACTTTTCATACCAGCCGAAGACCTATGACTTTGTTAGGCCATCAATGCCTACGAGTCATCGACACATCTTACCATTGTCCTTGACTCGCTTCAGAGCCTGTTCACCATTCTGAACTGTCATCTACCGTTATCAACCACCTCCAAGGGCGCTACAATTATATACATCAACATCCATCATTAGTTACAGTCCCACATTTTGGTTTCATGACACGAGCATGGGGCATGCCTACCTCATTTGTATACATATTTTATTTTTGTTTCTTCCTGAAGAAAGGTTTGGTTCCCACCGTTTTCCCTCTCCCCTTGAGAAGATCTCTCTTGCAGTTCCTCTCTTCACTCTTCCTTACAATGAAATTCTTAGAAAAATAAACATTGATTTATTTAGGCTATACGTATGCTCCTAACCTCACACATCAGGGGGCATCTGTTATCACCGAAAAATCATCTGCAACATTGCACATAATGGTTGAAGAAATAAATCAATTCTAGCAGCAATCAGTACATCTACAACATCAAAATCCGTCAAAAAGGCATAAAACTATACACTTGGTCCAAAAATTAAAGTGCACAAATTCACCAAAGGAAGCACGTGCACAGTGCGCAAAATGCGCATGATAACACAACCCTCAGTGCACACTATGCGCAAGATGCATGACTGTCTACAAGAAAAGTCGTGCACTTCTCATGAACGA
>JASDQU010108131.1:19592-38905 GCA_032191745.1 Picea mariana | reverse complement strand
TGGATCACATCCTGAACTTTGAAGGTCGTGAGCTTGATGTGAGGAAATCATCCAATAATCCTCACAGAGGCACTAAGCCAGGTGGGTATGAGAAAATCTTAACTAAGAGTAGTGTGAAGGAGAGTAACCTTCACCTTCCAATCTCCCCAAGAATTTGAGAGAGACTCCTTGGTGGTATCATGGCTTGGCATGGGGGTGGCTAGAGTGCTAAGAATGAATGAATCTAAGCCTATGGTTGGGTGGAAAGGCATACACCCATAGTCAGTTGGTTGGCTACAACATGTAAACATATAAGTATCTCCACTATCTGTGTAATTGAATTGAAATGTATGGTTGGATGTTTCTAATTGTGCTATAAATGTGCATGCATGATTTATGATATTAATGCATGTTTAATCGATAATTCCTTACCTTTGGATGACTATAGGATAATAATTATGGCACATGCCTTGCAAAACAGAATATGAGCACCCTGTAATGATTCTAAGATAACAAAAATGAAATTGATTTCATGGGTTATGTGTGCACATGGAAATATCCATCATCATAATGGGTTTCTTGTGAAAAGAAACTAGAGTCATAAGTAAATAAATGAATGCAAAATGATGAGAATGAGTGATGAGGCTCAAAAACCATTGATTTCCAAGATAGATGAGGTCTCAGTCCTCAAAAGATGGGATTTCTACCTATCATAGTTCCTTATAGATCACCGTGAATGTGGTGGCCATTGGATTAGAGAACGGTTGAATTCCAACTTTTGATATGATACATAAAGCTCATGAGGGAGTTTAGTGTCCTAGGATAACAAAGCATTGGACCCCAGAAGGACTATAAGTCCAAACCCCTTTGGAAGTCCCAACACGTCGATATCTGAGGACCAAGGTTATATCCCCTGGATTCCATACCTTTAATTATAAGCATAAGCATGAGAGAGAGAGAGGGTGATGTTAGGAGTGACATGTTGTGCCATCCTAGAAGACAATAGGTCAAGATATTGACACTTTCCAACATTTTATTCACTCACAAGTCAAGTGTGGACCCTAGTTTGGCTTAAGCCTTCAAAAGAGTGCCTTAAAAGCTCATTGGTCAGATTTGGGGATCCATCAGATCTAAGTTGTATATCTCATAGTGAAGGTTAGTGGTAATAAACCAATGATTGATGGTCCTTAATCATCTCATAATCCCCATATGACATACCTAAAGAAGTTTCATGTTCTAGGGGATTGGTAAAGAGTCATGGTCTTGATGACTGTGGTTACCTGGAGGTGACACATGTCATCCTTCATATTTCACATTAGGGATAGATCCCACCGTCGATCTTAATCATGGATCCAATATGGAACATTGATCCCCTTTAACTAAGCCCAACTTCTATCATGGACCACCAAGTAACTTGGATCATGTTGGAACCTTGCTCTCCACGTGTCATCTCATGAGAGGACTATCACGTCAGAATGATGAATCTTGGCGTCAGACTCTCGAGACATATTAGACTTCCCAACATACAATAATTCACCGAGGTATGAGATATTCCAAGATAAGAACCATTGATCTATGGATTGATGACCTAATCTCCATCATTCGATCCTTTAGGCCACTACAACACCAAGAAATTACTAATAGTGACGTGTCATGCTATGAATGGCGCACATGTCATGACGTAGGTGGGACATATGTCACACATTGGTGGTACCATGTGTCACATCGATTTGGCATATTTGGAAAAAGGTCCAGGTGGAAAATGAGTGCCACGTTTTGAGTGGCATGAGTGCCATGTGTCATGCCAAGTCATATTGTGACATGACATGTCATATCCTAGGTATTCCACATAGAGTATACATGTCGACGGTTGGCCACGTTAGATGTAGAGGCCTCGGTTCACAGTCCAGGCCTCGACCGTCGGATCTAAACTGTGAGATATATAGGCTGTTTCTTTATTAAGGGGGATCTAGTACGTTGGAGTCCCGAGGTCCCGATGGACGATGTAAAGTCGACCGTATATTTTCGGATCGTGAATCAAACTAGGACTGTTGATCTTCCCTACAACTAAACTCAACCCTTATCGTAGTCTCTTGTGGAACCTATAGTACATTGGAATCTGTCCTCCAGATGTCTCCTTTAATATTGGTTGATTACGTTATCCCAACGTATCGCGGCGTCAGATTCATGTGAGTATTACATCTTCCTAACTTACCAAGAATCATTGTGGTACGATATCCATTGTGACCGTGGTTGTTGATCTTATGATCGATGATTTGATCCTAACCATGCATTCTCATAAGATAGAAACATAGACTATGATCCATGTGTCATATGGGTAAATTGTCATGTGTTGTGATGATATAAAATATCTAGATAGAGCTATGTGGGGAAGTTATAACCACATGTCACACTAAGTGATGGGCGATGACAGGACCACATGTCGTACTATGAGGTGGTTCGTGGAAGTGGCACATGTACAAGAGGCCATCTAGTCTTGGATCAAGAATTTTTGGCATATGCGAAGAGTAAAAGAGTTGTGTTCTGAGACCCTGATGTCTCAGTTGAAAGGTGTCAATGCCTAGTGATATTGGGTCTTAGGTGAATGTGTAGTTGGCGCTATGACATGGAAATTCCACGTCATATGGAATGGGTGATGTGGAGCCACGTGGATTCCACATGGTAGTATGAAGGATCTAAAACTTCAAAGGGCCATAAATTTTTATCCATAGATCTCTTTTGAGAAATATTACAGTCGTTGGAAATATCCTAAAAAGCAAAAGATGATGGTGTCGCTTTTAAATGGATTTGAGGAGGTTCAGGAAAGGAGAAAAATTAATACCCCATCCCTTAAAAGGGTACTTAGGGGATTGTGTGTGTTACAAGTGGTATCAAAGCATGGTTCAAACACTAGGTCTAGATGGGCCAGAGATCAATCTCAGGGATGATATATTAAGGCTAGAAATGAGCCTTCTTAAAAGAGTTTTCTATGTTTAAAATCTTGTTTATTATATGAACAAGTTCCTTGAGGTGGAGGACAACATATTACAATTATACCTTGGAAATTATGGCTGAATTGCAGCAGAGAAATTATGTTGTTTCTTGTCAAACTAATAACTACTCTTACATGATTAAGGATGTAATGGTAATCACTAATGGTTGAAAGTGAATGTGAACGATTGGAAAAAGGTAGAATCCCATGATAGGATTATGATTCCAGAGAATGAGTGGACTGGTGGTTGTAATGCCGCCTATAAGTATGGGTTACTAGATCCCTCAACAATTATAATTGTTTATTAAATAAAAGGACTAAGTCCTTTATGTATAGTTCCTCATGTTTAGAGGACCGATGGGGAAATTTGTAAGGTCAGTTTATTTGAACTGTAATGGTTGAAACCTGTATGGATAACCTAATTAAGAAAAGGAAAAAAGAGTCCTTTTGGACTATTACCAATCCTCATAAAGATGTAAGATGATAAGGGCATATGGGAAAGCTTATTAGCTCATGGTTGTATTAAGGAAATGTATAAACCTATTGACCTACAAGCTTTCCTATGCAAGTAAATTCAAAATAAAAATATTAGGGACACATATGCGTTATAGGAAGGGGTAAATTGTTTGGTTCATAGGATATGCTAAGAGTAACAAAATGGTTAAAATGTTGATGAGGTTGATTTCATATTATCTACCGAGGATGAAAAAGAATGACTAATGAAAATACTAAGAATGTTGATCTAAAGTTTGGAAAAAGAAATGATTGGACACTTCCAGATGACCAGTGAGTCAGATTGACATCCAAAGGTGAATGGTAGTCATATGAATATGGATTGGTATGATAAGAGAGCAGTAATAGGGAATTTAGTAAATAATTCCCTTCGAAGAGGTATGCTGACCAAGAATGGTTAGTGGAAGGAAGAGAGAGTGGAATAGTTATCTTAATGCCTTTAGTAATGCAGTGACTACCCATCTAAAATGTTGAATATGGATTTCTCTTGTAATAAAAGGGAAAGAGTGGTTTCTTGTTGGTTGTTTCCATGAAGAGAATGAAACTTAATCATGAATATGTCCGTGAGACTTGTCAGGTGATTGGTTGTAAGATATCAACATGAAAGGTTTATATTAAATATCAAATAAATGAATAGGTGTAATATAAGAATGTGCAAGTGATGCACATGTATAGTGTATAAGTGTATGTATACTAAAGGGCATGATATGACTTTCTGAGTAAGAGGGTAGCAAGGAAATGAGTGTGCTTGTCTGGGATGAATAATGCTTGGGATGCATGGTTGAACTTATGTTGGAGGGTCTAAATACCTCGATGGAATAATAACTTGAAGAGGATGTGTTCCACATCCTCAGGAAAAGATAATGTAAATTGTTGAAAGAATAAATGAGCAGGAATGCTCTGTTTTTATGTTAGAAGGAAACATGATTAATCCTTTGAGGATTGCATGAGAATGAATGTGAACAATCATGACCTAAAATATGAATAATGTGCATATGTGAATACAAGTTGATGGAGTAGATGTACATGTTTAAATGAAAAATATGAATGCATAATGGGATTACATGCTTATATTCCTTATGGAATATTGGGTAAATCCTTGGAGTGATGAAGTTGAGGTCGAAATGAGGTTGAGGTCACCTCAGATAGTGATGAATATGTAACAAGGAAAGTTGCATGTTGAAGAAGTTCCATGTGAAGGAACTATGTACATAACTTTGTCCCAAGAACAAATCTATAACCTTAATGACTATTGAGAATTGGAAATTGGGCTGCAAATCTTATTCAGATAAGAATCATAGATTACATTTTAAACTATAATGCATACAAAGAAGACATGAAAAGGGATGATGAACACTATGACTTCTGGTTGGGAAATGTGCAGAAGGCATTGGTTCATAATTGATTTATGAGTGAGACTTGATGTTGTGGAATGTTGATTTAACCAGGAAAGTCAAGGTGAAACTTGGGAATTTTTTTTTTTCAAGGAACATAGTAGGAATATCCCTAAGGGTATGGATTGCAGAAGCAAAGAAGGATAAAATATGAACACTTTTATCACTTTAAAAGATATGATGTATGAGACAGAGTTGGGATGGAAAATAAATTTATAAATATGTTTAAGTGAATAGGCTTGGTTGAGCCATGTTAAGTGAAGGAAGAGATGCCTTAGAAATAACTCAGTTGAACTGAAAGTTCCAGGATCTGTAGAAGGATTTGAAAAAAGGAAGAATCTCTTAACTCATTTTCTTTTTGTCTATTGTGTTTTCTCTAGGATGAGAAATTGATTTTCTGATGTAGGTAAATATTTTGGCATGAGGATGTTGATAATTGTATGGATATAGATATGGTTGAGAATTTGATTGTGTTGGCACTCATGACAAATTAAGGAGCAATGTGATAGAGTGCATACATATATGTTGAGGCATATCTGAAAATGTTTTATTGATTTAAATGCTATGATACATGCATTTTTATTTTACATGACAATTGAAATAATTGTGAATGTGATGATGCATGATATATGTAGGAAATGATTGAGGTGTTGGGAAAGCAAAACTACCAATGGTTGAAAACCTCAGGAAGAGGATAAATACAAGAAGGATGATGTTGCAAGATTGATCAAGGGACTTGGAAGGTCCCAATAAAGAACAACTGATGAGGTAATGTCAGAAAGGGTGTTGGAAGCCATAACATGTATAAAAGTGTTCATGCCCATGTGACATAAGAATTTTAAAGGGATTGGGCAAGAATCCCTTCTGAAATGTTTTTATTATTTGATGATATGCATGTAATTTTGAGTGGTTGTTGTATGCCATTAATGTTGAAGTTTGAGTAGCTTCATAAGATATTATTATTATATTCATACTATATTTGACCAATAAAAAACACTAAAGAATAATGCTATATTATATTTGTTAAGTTGGGCCTATTGGGCCTTTGTAAAAGTCAGCCCTATTGTTCCTTGAAAATTCAATTTTAAAGTAGAAAGATAAAGTGGAAAGGTTGGCCCTGGCCTAATTACTAGGGGGCACAACTTGTATTTATAAGAGGCTAGGTGCCTTATTAGGAAAAGGAAAACAAAAATCTCTCTCACAAAAGTGCGAAAGTCTGAGAGAGTGACACAAATACAAAGGAAGTGTGATGCAGCTATAGAGGAAGTTTGTTTTGGTTAAGGGTTTTAGTTATCTGGTGAAGAACTATCTTGGTCTAGTGGTGCGATACTATATTTTTGTTAGAGTTTCTGGTGGATCTTCTGTTTTGGTGAGATCTCTATTGAGAGAGACATTGTAGTTGTTGAATAATCTATATTGAAGAAGATTTGTTGGGTTTTCTCCCCCATGAGGGTTTCCCAGAATAAATATTTTGTATACTATGGATGTATTTATTTCAGTGGTCCTTATGCTTGCAGTTATTGTTTTAATAGACTAAAGTTAAAGAATACTATACACACTTAACTGATTAAGAATTTTTTTAACATGGTATCATAGATAGGTTGAAAGAAGCCATTTTCACAGTTTAGAAGAGATCGTTGGGGAAACTAAGACCATAGGGATACTCTCCTAACCCTAGTGCATCTTTCCTTGGGATTATAATCTTACTTTGAAGAAGTTTTAAAAACTGCAACTGCACAAAACCCTAGAAGGTTTTTTTCACCCACTTTTTGAAGGAAATTGGTCAAAGTAAGAACACCAAAGAACTCTCCTTAGGAGGGCACACCTTTCCCTCAGAGTAGAATTCCAAAATTCATATTTTGAAAAATTAGGGTTTCCTCATAAATCCTAGTTCAAGATGTCTTGGCAGATGCAGAATTGAATCTTGAATTCATCACCTTGGAATATCACTCTCTAGTAAGTACAAAAACTTTCATTGAAAAGTTTTATCTCTTTATTGTATTGTTCAAGAACAGGAAGGAGCCCAGTACCAAGCTTGATGAGAAGCTTGAATGTTTTGTCAACTTCTGAGCATGGAAGTACGTAGTGATGCTCATTCTAGAAGAGTTTGTAAAAGAATAAGTTCAAGAACCTAATGAAGATGAGGCAAAATAAAAGTACAAAAAGAACCTAGTGAGGGAGAAGAGAATCATTGTAGATTCTATCAAGGATCATTTGATCCCTAATGTATCATCATTAAAAATCCCAAGAAAATTTTTGATGCCTTATCTCGATTGTATGAAGGAAATAATATCAACCAAAATATGACCTTGAGAACACAAATCAAGAATGTGAAGATGCAAAGTTCAGAAACTATCCAATCATACTTCATAAGAGTGTCTCAGATCAAAGAACAACTAGAAGCGATTGGAGACACAATTGAAGAAGCTGATTTGGTGATGACTACATTGAATGGTCTCCCCAGATATTGGGAATCATTCATTCGGGGTATATGGTCAATAATAAGGATAAAAAGGTTTAGCAGACTATGGGAGGATTGTACTAAGGAAGAAACCACAATGGAAAAAAGAGAAGAGAAACTAGGCGATGGAGAAAATCAAGCTATAGCAACACATACCGGAAAAGGAAAGATAAAGAAGGAAGTTCACTCACATAAGAAACCTCATGGATTAGAAAAGACTCACTAGTTCAAGAAGGATTTCTCAAGTTATAGATTCTTCATTTTTCAGAATATGGGACACATTTCCATAAATTGTCCCAAATCCAAAGGTCAGGTCATAAAAGGAAAGTATAAAAGACATCATGCTCATGCCACAGAAGATGATGAACATGATCATGAGAAAACTAAAGAAGAATACTCAAGTGAATAATATGTATTAATCTCAAATCTTACAGGTACAATCACTCATGGAAGTGACACATGTCTTATTGATAATGGTGCTTCTAAGTACATGACTGGTTATTGGGAATCTCTCTTAGATATAGTTTAGAAAGATTCACCTCACAAGGTGAAGCTAGGGGATGAATATCAGTATCCCATTAAAGGAGTAGGAGAAGCATCCTACAAGTTATACTATGAAAAACCTATGAAGATGCAGGATGTGTTGTATGTACCTGGTTTGAAGAAGAATTTCCTTTCTATCTCAACTTTAGATGAAAACGGATTTAGATTTTCTTTCATTGATGGAGAAGCCCTCATGTGGCCTAAAGGAAAATATATTGATGATGTCGTAGTGATTGGGGTCCAAGAAGTAGGCTTATACGAGTTAAAATAACATTTTTCGTCAACATTATTACATAATACAATTAATCCAAGTGAACAATGTCATAGGAGGCTTGCTCATATACATTACAAATCCCTATCGATCATGAAGAACATGGTGATATGTTTTCCAACAATCCAAGTTGATCATGAAGTAATATGCAAGGGATCTGCACAAGGAAATCCAAGAAACCGTTTCCAAGTTGCGATAGAAAAGCTAAGGGAGTATTGGACATGATACATTTAGGCGTGTGTGGACTGATGTCAACCGCTTCACTTAGCAGGTATGTATACTATGTTCCATTTATTGATGATTTCTCACATAAAAATTGGATTTCCTTTTTGAAGGCTAAAAGTGAAGTGTTTAACCAGTTCAAAGAGTTCAAGGTACTTGTTGAAAACCTATCTGAAAATAATATAAAAATAATGAGGTCAGATAATGGAGGTGAATTCACATCTGATGAATTCAATTCATTTTGTAAGGAAGTTGGGATTAAGAGGGATATCTCTACTCCCTATAATCCTCAATAGAATGATGTGGAAGAAATAAAGAACCGTACAATCATGGAAGCAGTAAAATCCATGGTTCATGATAAATACTTATAGATGCATCTATGGGAAGAGGCATCCATGACCGTTGTATATGAGTAGAACAAAAGTCCCCACCGATTAATTGGGAACAAAACACAAGAAGATATGTTTACATGTGAAAATCTAGAGGTCATTCATCTGAGGATATTTGGATATCCAATGTATGTGAATGTACCCAAGGACAAGAGATCGAAGTTGGATCCTTCAGGAAAGAAGGGTACATTTTTTGGATACAGTGAGACATCAAAGGAATATAGAGTTTACATCCCTGGTCACCTTCATATTGAGAGTAGAAGAGATGTCTCCTTCGATGAGGATACAACTTTCAGTAGATCAAGACAACATCATTCAGATGAGGTTCATGATGAGGATCCTGAAGCTCCCAGAGTTACAGATATAGATAAAGGTGATGATATTGTACTAGAAGATCATGACATGGAAGAACTACATATACATGTAGATTCATCCTGAGAGATGAATACCAAGAAGAGAAGACCAGGTTGGGCTCAAAAAATCATTCAAGATGCAGAAAATTATGGTGCTACAGATGGATCCTTCAGAGAATGAAAGAGGCCATGACGTTACTCTAGCTATGTGGCATTTCTAAGTGACATCATTGATGATTATCCTACCAATTATGAATATGATGAAAAGAAGAAAGAATGGAAGGATTCCATGATGGAAGAGTACCAATCCATTGTAAAGAATGATGTTTTGGATGTGGTTACAACACCTAAAGAGAAGATAGTTGTAAGTTCCATTTGGATTTACAAAACAAAACATTTAGTAGATGGAAGTATCGAGAAGTACACGGTAAGGTCGTGGCACATGGTTTCTCCTAGAAAGAAGGAATAAATTATGAGGAGACATTTTCTCTTATGGAAATATACACTTAGATTAGATCCATAATTGCATTATCCATATTAAATAAGTGGAAGGTACACCAGATGGATGTGAAGAAAACTTTTCTAAATGGTGTAATAAAAGAGGAAGTGTATGTAGAGAATCCACAAGGTTTTGAGACACTTGATTGTCAGTCACATGTGTGCAGATTGAAGAAATCTTTGTATGGGTTAAAGAAAGCACCCAGAGCATGGTACAATATAATTGACAACTTCCTGATGAGCTTGGGATTTACCAAGAGTGAAGCAGTTTCCAACCTGTACTTAAAGGTTGTGGATGGTGGACCAATGATACTACTGTTGTATGTAGATGACCTATTCCTAATAGGAGAAGAGAAGCTTATCACCGATACTAAGAGGAAGCTTGTTGTAGAGTTTGAGATGAAATACCTAGGCATGATGCATTACTTCTTATGTCTAGAGGTATGTCAGAGACCGAGTGAGATTTTCCTTAACTAAGGAAAATATGTTGTTGATATTCTGAAGAGATTCAGAATGATGAATTGTAAGTCCATTCCAACATCGATGGTGACAAATATGAAGTTGTTGAGTGATACATCTTCAAACATAGTGGATGACACCATGTATAGACAAATGATTGGTTCGTTGATGTACTTAAAGAACATGAGGCCAGATATTTATTTTTTGGTAAGCAAATCGAGTCAGTTTATGGTTGAGCTGAGAAGTGTTCATTTGGTTGCAACAAAGCATATGATGAGGTACCTGAAGAGTACAATTGATTATGGATTTAGATATGCTTAATATTGTGAGATAATCCTACATGGATTTAATGATTCATATTAGGATGGTAGTGTTGTAGAATGGAAGAGTACATATAGATGTTGCTTCAGTATGGGATCATATATCATCTCATGGTTCAACAGGAAGAAGACTAGCGTGGTTCTTAGTACAACTGAAGCAGAGTATATAGCAACTTGTTCAACTAGAAACAAAGCAATGTGGCTTTGGAAGATGCTTGTAGGATTGTTTGATCTCGAGTTAGATGTGACTTGTATCTAGTGTGACAACCAAAGTTGTGTGAAGTTGACAGAGAATCTAGTGTTCCATGACAATTCCAAGCACATTGAGATTAGGTACCATTATATTAGAGATATGGTAAAGAGGGGAACAATGAAGCTCCAACATGTCACTACTGATGAGTAGATAACTAAAGTGTTGACCAAGCCTCAATCGAAAGTGAAGTTTGTGTACTTCAAAGACAAGATTTGTGTGGTACAGAAGGACGTCCCCAGTAAGAGGGAGTGATGAGTTACAGTTAATATCCATGGAAACAACTTCAGCATGTGGTAGAACAATGGGTGGTCATTCACGGGCATGTTACTGCTACTCCATTGAAAAAGTCTAGTAAGCAGATGGCTACTCTAGTGAAAAATTCTGGTACTCTGAGTTACTTCTACTCTAGTGATCAAACCTGGTATGCAGATGGATACTCTAGTGAAAAATGTTGGTACGCTGAGTTACTGCTACTCTAGTGATAAATCTTGGTGTGCAGATGGCTACTCTAGTGAAAAATTCTGGTACACCAAGTTACTACTACTCTCGTGAAAAATACTGGTACATAGATTGCTACTCTAGTGAATAATCCTTGTATGAAAATTTACTGACTATGGCACCAGTCAACATGACCTCGCATAAGGTCAGTAGATGCCATGCTTGCAGGGATGTTTAGTTACCTGAATTTTTAGATGGTGGGCCAACCTGTGTGGTTGGAGGTGTTTCCTAGCCTTGGGATAGATGGGTAGTGTGTGCACACTACATCACCTAATCCTCATGATTATAATCCCGGTCATTGTGGAACAATTTCCTGGTGTTCCAACCAGAGGTTTCTAGTTCATTGTAGAACTAGATTCTAGACTCTGTGTGAGCTGGTGAGTGAAAGCCCTGCGATGACATAAAGCCTGAATAGATGATGAGACCCTGAATGGTGATGTGGTTAAAAAAAATCTTCAATATAGATTTGTATAAATTCAACATGCCAATGGTTAGGTGTACAAAATAGCAGAAGTAGTCGTGATGTTTGTGCTATAAGAATACCTTCCTTGCTAAGAGGGAGTGTTGAAGTTTGAGTAGCTTCGAAAGATATTATTATTATATTCATACTGTATTTGACCAAGACAAAACCCTAAAGAATAATGTTATATTTTATTTGTTAATTTGGCCCTATTGTTCCTTTGTAAAAGTAGGCCCCATTGTTCCTTGACAAATCAAATGTAAAATAGAAAGATAAAGTGGATAGGTCGGCCCTGACCTAATTACCGGGGGGAAAAACTTGTATTTATAAGAAGATAGGTCCCTCATTTGGAAAAGACACACAAAAATATCTTTCACACAAGTGTGAAAGTCTGAGAGAGTGACACAACTACAGAGGAAGGGTGATGCAACTACAAAGGAATTTTGTTCTGGTTACATAATGGTTTTGGTTATCTGGTGAAGGACTATCTTGGTCTAGTGGTGCACTACTATATTTTGGTTAGTGTTTCTGGTGGATATTCTATTTTGGTTAGATCTCTCTTGAGAGAGACATTTTACTTGTTGAAGAATATATATTGAAGAAGCTTCGTTGGGTTTTATCCCCTATGAGGGTTTCCTAGGATAAATATTATGTATACTATGGATGTCTTTCTTTCAGTGAACCTTATGCTTGTAGTTTCTTTTTAATAGACTAAATTTAATAAATACTATACGCACTTACCTTCTTAAGAATAATTTTAACAATTAATACCCAAGAATGGTATGATTAAGGAAGGAGAAACCTGAAGGACAAAGGGATGAACCTTTGGAATCCAAGCATGATTGAGATCCTTGCAAGAAATTCATCAACATATATGCCATAAATACATTGACCAATCAAGGAGTGATTGGGAATAAAAGTGCTCATAAGAAACACATTGATTAAATGCAATGAGGATATGCATGTGGTAAGAGAGTAGGAATGTGTTGGTCTTTGCATTATGGGAGAAGGACCTTCCAATATTTTACCATAGTTAAATAATGGTAAAGAGAGAAATTGGGTGGCCATAAATGTTGGCACCCTGGTTAACAATGAAGAAAGACTGCTTGAATGAATTCATGTGAAACTTTTGATTTCGTGTGTGTTGATTTGAGGCTAAGTTCATCTCAAAGTAGGAGGGACAATCCTGTTGTAATAATGAATATAGACAAAGAATCCATGTGGTGAGAGGTTGGTTGAGTTCCAACACACCATGGAAAGAGTACCTAACTTAAAAACTAATGATCTAAAATCAATGCAAGGGTGCATGGTATGTGAATTTGGCCATGGATATTGGTACATTGGATTAAAATCACTTAATATTGAATTGCATTTGGAAAATTTTGGTATGTTGAAATGATTCATGAGTAAGGAATAATATTTCCTTTTTCTTCATATCATTGAATAGATGAATGTGAGGAAATTGTTAGTATGTACAATTCTGAAAATTGTTTGGAAATCACCGCAAGTGTGCAATGAAAATATAATGTGCATGAGCACTAACAATTTGTTTGGATGATTGAAGTTGAAATTGAAACAAGAAGGGTCTTGTCTATGGAAACAAAACAAGTAAATAAGGGTACCAATGCCTACTAGTTATGAAAGAGACAGACTGTCATGTGAAGGAAATCTCATACTTGTGAATCTAATTCCTATGTGGAACAGATCTGAAAATGAAAATGTAAAATTTGAAATCTTTGGGTGACAGATTTGAAAGAAATTTGATTGAAAATTGATGTTGTATCTCATGGTTACTGTATGCATGTGATACAAGTAAGATAATAGATCTATCTTGGACTGAAAAATGATGGTTTTCAAGCTTTGAAAGCATGGAAATAGGATACTATTGTGACATGAGTACCCTGTGATAAGCCATGATATCCATAAAAGAATACAATGTTGAGGTAACATGGGCCAAAGGGATGCCTCGACATAGCAAGTCAGAGGGATGCCTTGGATGTAAGACTCGATGAAGTCTCTAAAAATCTTCTTGTGCGAGAAATCCAT
Organism: Picea mariana; assembly: GCA_032191745.1. Taxonomy (NCBI): domain Eukaryota; kingdom Viridiplantae; phylum Streptophyta; class Pinopsida; order Pinales; family Pinaceae; genus Picea; species Picea mariana. The sequence continues at coordinate 25,254 of JASDQU010108131.1, read as the reverse complement.
AACAAGGAAAGATGGATTTCCCGAGGGACTATATAGTAGAGAAGGGGATGCTTGAGCCCGAGCCTGGAGGGTGAGTGACTACAGGGAAGAGGAGACTTCGATGACTCTTGTAGAGTGTTTATTGGGATCATGCATACAATGCGTATGTCAAGGGGAAAAATAATGAGTCAATAAAATATGACAATCATGTAGACGTGGATCCATGAAATGCATAGACAAGTATTGTGTTGATATGTAAATTATTCCTCTTGAATTATGAACAAAAATAAAATGTTTATGCATGAAATTGTGAACTAACATACTTTTTTTTTGAAATTATTGCAGGCATGTGCTAAATGCCAAGAGTCTAGGCATGGAATAGACCAAGAAGATGAACAACATTGCTAATACAACTAAAAGAAGAAGTCATGACAGGTGATACTCAGAAAGAACATTGAGACCGATGTTCCTTTTAAGGGGGAGGGGATTGTAACACCCTCATTTCTAAACCTATGATTATGTGTAATTAACCATGAATTATGGTTTCCATGCAATGGCATAAAAACATTGTAAATGTATTATTGTTTCATTTAAAATGCCAACCAACTAACTATCGGGTGAATCCTTGAAAGTACTGGCCATGATACCATTAGAGGATAGAGTGAGGAATCCTATGGAGGGGGTTCATTATTACCTGAATAGGTAACCTAAGCTTCTCTACTAAGGTATGCAATTTGGGAAGAATTAGATATTCCCTTTAACTCTGATTTCAAGGAAAATCAGTTAATGAGGGAGGGTTGGTGGTTGAGAAACCAACCACCCTCAATGAATATGGGTATGGGAAGACCTAGCTAGGACAACATAAACTATCAGCCAAGGGTACCATTGAATACCATGTCACACTTTCCATGTTGAATTGTGGGGAAACCAAGTTCCTTCTAAAAGAAGGAAGAGGATAGGTCGATAACCTTCCTATGAGAGGGAGTGCAAGAAAAGAATGCCCAAGTGCGTGCATAATGGGATTTTGTCTAAAAAGGAAAAAAGAGTTTGTGTGCAAGAGAGAGTAGAAGAACTCTGAGTTTTTGGGTCTAAGGAAAATACTTGTAGAAAAGGATTGGTGCAAGGGACTGGATCCCAACCTAAGATATGAAGGGTGTGATATTGATACTAGGAAAACATCTGATAAACATCGCAAAGGCATTGCGCCAAGTGGGTATGATAAAATATTAACTAAGAGTAGTGTGAAGGAGAGTAACCTTCACATGTCAATATCCCTGAGAATTTGAGAGAGACTCTCTGGTGGTATCATGGCTTGTCCTGAGGGTGGCCAGAGTGCTAAGAATGAATGCATATGAGCCTATGGTTGGATGGAAATGCATACACCCACAATCGGTTGGTTGGCTACAATTTGTAAATATATAAGTATCTCCATCACATGTGTAATTGAATTGAAATATATGGTTGGATGTCTGTAATTGTGCTCTAAATGTACATGCGTGAGTAAGTATGAGTGTCATGTAATGATTCTAAGATAAATAAAATAAACTTGATTTCATGGGTTATGTGTGAACGTGGAAATATCCATTTTTGTAATGAGTTTCATGTGAAATGAAACTAGAATCATAAGTAAATAAATGAATGTAAAATGTTGAGTATGAGTGATGAGGCTCAACAATCATTGCTTTACGGTTTGGATTAGATATCAATTGTCCAAAGATGGGATGGTTACCCATCATAATCCCTTGTAGATAAGCAGGAAAGTGGTGGTTGTTGGATTGGAGAATGGTTGAATGCCAATCGTTGATCTAATATGTAAAGGTCAGGAGGAAGTTTAGTGTCCTGGGATAGCAGAGCATCGAACCCCAAAATGACTCTAAGTCCAAACCTCTTTGTAAGTCCCGACATGTCGATGTTTAGGGACCAAGGTTCTAGTCCCTAGATTCCATACCTTTAACTATAAGCATAAGCATGAGAGAGAGAGGGTGACGTCAAAAGTGACGTTTTGAACTAGCCTGGCAGACAGAAGGTTAAGAGGTTGACACTTGTCAACATTTGATTCACTATCAAGTCAAGTGTGGAGCTTGGTTTGGCTTAAGCCTTTGGAAGAGCACCTTAAAACCTTAGTTGTCATATCTGGGGAGCCAACATATCTAAGACGTAGATCTTGTGGTGAAGGTTGGGGGTCGTAAATCCATGATTAATGGTCCTTAATAATTGCATAATCCTCGAATGGTGGACCTTGGGATGTTTCAGGTTGTAGGGGACCGATAAAGAATCACGGTCCAAATGCCCACATTTAGCTGGTGATGACACATATCATCCTTGAGAATTCACATGGGGGACATATTACATTGTTTATCTTGATCACAGATCCAATATGGACTATTAATCCCATTTAACTAAGCCCAAATTCTGTTGTGGATGATCACAAAACTTGGAGCATGTTGGAACCTTGTGCTCAACATGTCATCTCGTGATAGGGCTATAACGTTGGCATGACATATATTTGCGTCAAACTCTCAGGATATATTAGAATTACCAACATACAAAAACTCTTCGAGGTCCAAGATCCACCGAGACAAGAAATTTCAATCTGAGGATTGATGAGCTAATCTCCACCATCCCATCCTTTAGGCTGCTACAACGCCAATAAAGTCTCTAAATGTCATGCTATGAGTGGCCTGTTATAACATAGTTTGTAGATACAAGAAAGGCTAAAGAATAGTAGGTCAAATTGGTGAAACATGAACCTTCCCCACCCAATGCCACCACAATGGGGAGGTTATTTCTATTTAGGGAGGCTAGGCCCAGGGGAGACATCCCCGATAACCTGGGGTTTTGAAAGGGCAAAGGCTAAAGACAAATTTCCCCCTCATAGATTACCACCAATAAGATAGTCTCGACTAAACAACCAATAATAGAGTATAACCAAAGAAAAGAAGAGCACCTGCTGGAGACAACACAACAAAGAAACTAATATGTGCAATCTTGGTTAATACCTCATATAAATCAGTGACTATCTTATATTCAATATGAGCAATTTGAAAGTAAATGTTGATAAACTCAATGTTTACAATATAGCAATGGAATTAATATCACTTCATCAATAAATACTTGAATGAAATGAAATTCAATATAAAAAATAACTTCTTAACTCAATTAATGCCTTAACCTACCAGTCAATTACTCAAAAGTCAAAACGTTGCTGCAATAAAGATGAAATATTCAATGATGATGTCAGCAACTTAGGGTTAGTAAGTTAGTATAGGCTAGGGCTAGTGTAGTTAGGGTTTCAATTTCAAGAGGTTTTAGAGTGTTTGAAACCAATTCTACTTCAATGCTGGAGGTCTTAGATCAGTGCCTTAGGGTTAATGGAGTCATAGGTGAAGAACACAAAAGTTGAAAGAGATGAGAATTTAAAGGACTAGAGGGATAAGTCTTGAAGTGCTGCTAAAGTAGGGCTCCAAAATCATAACCCTAGGGGAGAGAGGCTCACTCTGGTGTTGCTAAAGCAAGGCCTCATGCTCTCTCCTCCTTCCTGGAAAACAACTAGCTCAAATGAAAAGAAAAGTCAAGACAAGAGGGTTTAATCAAGACAAGAGGGTTTAAAGAGGGAGAGTGTTGCTAAGGCAAGGCTATTTCATCAAACCCTAAAATAAAATGGCCCTAGGTGTAGATAACATAGACTCAGGACATTCTCTTCCTCTTGAAGTCAAAAGGTACGACTAGCTTATGGGAAGAAGAAAACGGAGTGTAGCTACGGCTAGGCTCTCTTCTTCTTCTTTAATGGCTAAATTTTTTTCTATCAGGGGACATGAGACAATGACCTACTTGTGTGTTTGTCCCCCAGGGTTTTGATTCAACAAAATTTATAAATAGATGCAAGAATTTAAACTACAAGCATTCAATCAAGAAGTTTTGTAGAAAAATACTTACAAATCATCAAGAAAATAATCATGCAAACCCTAGTTGTAACACCTTCGTTCAAGAAAAACACCATAGAATGCCAAAAATATCTTTCTTCAACAAGTGTGCCTTCCTCAAATCAGCCAATAACCCAAATGGGGCACAAATTTCAGACCTCACCAAGTGGTGAGTGAAAGATCATGATAAAATGAGAGTCAAAACCCTCAATGTATAGTGTATCAATGACCTAATTTTACTTTTTAGGTCATAAAAAGGTCGACAAGGACATAATGTCAAAATAATACTGTTTTTACATTAAATTGTCAAATTAAAACCCTAATTGAGCTGCAAAGAGAGTAAAATCCCCTTCAAGGGAGGCGCTAGCCCCTTCTAGGGAAAATGAGACATCTAGGAGAAAAACGTTAGCCCCCATGGGGCCTCTCCAACATGCCACACATGCCACTGCTACCCAGTCTGCCTCCAAAAGTGTCCATGAAGCTGGATGATGTCATGGTGAAGATGGGGACGTCCTAAGCCTTCCATGGCTAGCATTCCACTGAAAAGGGGTCATTCCCCCTAGGTCTAGTCCTACCAGAGTGCCTCTGATGGAACATCCTCTTCCTCTTTGATGAAAAATCCCTGATCCATCTCCATCCTGTCTTTATCCCCTGATGGGGTCTCAACATCCATCTGGTAGGCTCTTCAGCCCCATGGAGGTCCGAATTGGTGATCTCCCCATGTGTACCGATCCAAATGGTACCTGTCTATCGGGCATGGTCCTGCACATCAAAAGCTATGCCCTCCATGGGATCATCAATCACCGGGATCATAGCAATGTTAATCACATCTCATCATCAATATTATTAAACATATGCATAAAATCCCTGATACATCAGTTAATAGGTGAAAGACATTACAAAAAACTATAATACAAGATTGGAGAAAAAGACAAGACTTCCTATTGGGTTAGTATACACAAGAAAAGGAAAGTTTCCAAGAAGATTTCATCCAAGCCATGTAAGTGAGGTGATGTGGCTGGGGATGTCCAGACATGTGGGTGCAGTGAGGGTCAAGGATGCATAATGTTATCTGTGGGTGCCTTTGTAGAAGGCGAGCTGTACCTGTCATGGATGCATTTTTTCCAAGCCCATTTTTTCCTTTATTCTTTTATTTCCTTTTTCTTTTTATTCAAGGGATAACCAGAGGACACTACCTTGGCATGGTGACCAGAGCTGACAGTGTTACCCACAAGTAATTTCACAGAGATGATAAGGTTGGCTCATGATGAGACCCCCTTTCCCTTGGCCATGCAACCAAAGGTCACTGCCCTGACGTGGTAACTAGATGGTGGCAATGTCATACTGCTAGGTACCCATGAAGCTAATAGGTTGGCTCGTGATGAGACCCCCTATCCTCTTGAATAGATCTTGCTTTTTATTTTTTGGGTCCCTCCTGTTTCTTGTTGAGAGGCTTTTTATTGCCTTCTCAGGGATCCCTGGGTGAAGCATCTTGAGGTTTCATTTTAGGATTTTGTCTTTTAATGGCTGCTTTTACCTTCTGGGCCTGTTATCACACGGTTTGTAGGAAAGGTCCAAAGAGCTTGAGTCAGGGCTTGAAACCGGCGTAACAGGAGCTTCCCCACCCACTGTCACCTCGATGGGGGGCTCTTTCTATTTAGGAGGGCTAGTCCAAAGGAGACGTCCCTAAGGCAATCTGGGTCAAAGAAAGGCTAAAGGGTAAAGGACCAAGTCAATTAAGTTCCCTTTCACAGATTGCT
>JASDQU010108130.1:52975-85112 GCA_032191745.1 Picea mariana | reverse complement strand
AATAAAACAATAAAACAAAAAAATAAACAAAACAAATTAGCTATAACAAAAGAATACTAAATCAAAATTTCAATAATGCACTCACGTGTACCCATTCATGAGACATAACAGAGTGTCGATAAGAAGCTAGAGTAGTCAAGGAGACTAGGGCACGTAGGACACAATGAAGAAGGAAACTGGAGATAGAGAATTAGGAAGGCCACTAGGCGAGAGATCTGATCACAAGCAGGGTTACGAAGGATAGAGAGCTCGTGGAGGGCACCGACTAGGAGAGAGAGCTCGAGGGCAGGGTTAGGAAGGAGGCATAGATCACAGAGGGAATAGAGAGAGAGAGCTTGAGGCCAACGTGGGGTGAAGAGAATGGTGAGTTGTTTAATTTCCAAATACCTCCCTTCATTTCATGGTAATAATGCATGACTAAAAACTAAGTAGGAATTAACTAAAATCTAATGCCTGGAAGTTTTTCTAGCTCTGAGGTTTTCTAACACAAAACTAAGTAGGAATTCATTCAATGCTTTCAAGGGTTTGAATAACTTCAATTAATTTGAGTTGATGTCTCCAAGCAAGGGGTCTAGAAAGGATTTGGCATGGATGCAAGCAAGTGAATGTGGGTATATGGACATGAGGCACAAAAGAAAACCCTACTTATGATTCCAGAGTAGGTAGATGAATTCTAGTCGATCCTTTTCTAGGTGAAGAGAAGAGAGGGAGAAGAGATATACTTGTAGATATTTGTTGAAGAGAGTTTGTCCTTCAAGAATTGATTTTGGGTATTTGATCTTGAGATCAATGAATTAAATGGTAGATATTCACTCCTAATATTTGTTGTAAAAATTGTCAAAAAACTTGAAATTTGTTACCAAAAATTGCCAAAAACCTTGATATTTGTTACCAAAAATTTGTAGCATGTAGTTCTAGGAGTCTTCCTTGAGATTGAGCTTACAGTGGATGTTCAACAATTTATATCGGGTCTTAAATTAGTGAAGATATTTTTTGGATGAGATTAATAATTTTCAAGGCGTGAGATGGGATGGGTAATGGATAGTCTACGAGTAGGGAGCATAGATGGGTTGAACAGGGTAGATTTTTTGGGTACTAAGGTCACCATGTTTACACCTCTTATGTCGTGGAAAGGTTAATAATTTCCAGAGAACATAAAAATTTGAAATCTTTATGTGACATTCCTCTTATGAAACAATGATTTGTATCATTTTTTCTTTATTATATTGTTCTTTTCAATGTTGTATAGGTGTACTAATTAGTGAATTGTGACATTTGCATGGTATGCTTAAAATTTGGGTCATTTTGCTTCCATTTATTTGGATAATTAGCTCATAATTTTTTCCATTAGCAATGCACACATAGTAATCTATCAAGAAATTATTTCTTTGCTTAAAACCTCTTGCTCCTTCCCATAGCTAGATTTCATCAAATTTGAAATTCTTGCATTTCATTTTCCTCTTGCATGGTTTAAAGAGTCGAGATGAAACACCATCAGTTTCACGACCACTCTGTTGAGTAACAACAACCTAAAATCAAGCGCTAATTAAAATTTATCTAGCAAATTTTCTAGGGCTCTTCAAACCCATGTTAGCTTAGGTGTAGAGCTTTGGAATAGGATTGTGAGAATAAATTTCCAAATATGATAAATAGACATAAATCTTTTAGTTAGGTAGTGAAATCAAGTTGCTATATCACTAACTTTGGGAATCCCTTCTAACAGAAAGGTCAATCACGAGGCCGCATTGGGGTGAACATAGTAATCAACCCTTCTTTGTTGGTCTTGGTGTCGATTGTCGACTGTCCCCCCCTCTGCTTTCGTATAGTAGGTGGTACCATAGAGGCCATAATATTTTAGACTTCCTACCCAATGTGACAACACAGGGAAGGTGGTGTTGTACTTGGGATCGACATTGGCTAGACTCAGTTGGACTCCTTGGAGGGTTTCCCATTACTCGGTGAGGTAACTTGCACCATGGTGTTAGTTCATCAAGTAGGTTGTCAACTTAACTTTCCCACCCATCGAAAATCAACCCCTTGGTGCATCGATCCTACGATGTTGGATACCATCACCAACTAGTGCCTCTTTATGAGAAGGTTTTTTTGCATGCTTCACTACTGGATTAATTAGCGCATGCTAGATAATAAAAGTGTTAAAGAGTAACACTATGGTAATCATTATGAGGTTACTATGATACCAACAGGATACTAGTAATGAAGTAGAAACATTGTACTAATTAGTGTTACAACTTGATAGAACAATGATTATGCATATCCAATTTCATAGACTATTCATAAATATTGATTAAAGAATATAGCATTTTAACTATAATTTTAGAGTAATTCAAACTTTTGATTTATATTTTCTTTCAAAGAGTTCTAGTATGAATGAGAATTTTTTTTTTTGTGCTTAATGACTAACATTTTTTCTAACCTTCTTTAAATTACATAAAGCATTATTGTTTCATCGTTTCCTACTAGCTTCCATTATTTTTTACATGTAAAGAGTTCAACCTATCTATTGTGATTGTACTTCTTTTAGTTGGACTTCATTGCTCTTTTCTATTGTGATTGATAATATCTAGGGCTTAATAAGGTGTTTCATAGATAACAAGGGATTTGTCTATGGATTAACATTCTCAACACAAGATAACATAAACTTTAAAGATAAGGATTCAAGTGAATGCCATTCACCCATCTAGGTTTAATAACACCATCTAGCTGGGCCCAGTGGAATACACCTAAGTCTCTAATTTATGCAACTATAAATGGTCCCAAGTAGTGCATTTGTAGCTTTCCAAGATTCTTTAAATATTTTTTGTCATATAAGAGGACTAAATATCCTTTGGAAAATGACTTGGTCTTGATATAGTGATCATGCTATGCATTATACCTTTCCTTCTCTACATATTGATGAAAATCAACCATAAACTAATATTATTCTAATTGCATTAACTTAACTAGTTGTTTTACAACGAGCTCTTCATATATCATATGTGTAGCATGGAAAATATAGAGATAGGAACCAAAAATTCTATAGGAACAATAGCCTCATGACCATACACCAACTAAAAAGGTGCTTTATTATGTAATTTGTTGGTAGTGGTCCTATATTCCCATAATACTATTTGAATTCTCTCACCCTAGATATCTCTATTACATAACAAAATTTAGTCAAAACCTTCCCTAAAATATTATTAAATATTCTCTACTCTCATTAGCCTAAGGATTATAGGGGATACTTTTATGATGCTAAATAAGAAATTCCCTACTCAAAGTAGCTATAGTGGTGTTCAATATGTTCCTACCTTGGTCCCTTGTCAAATTCCTTGGGAATTGTTGGCAGCCAATTTGCATTTTTATACTGTCCTTATAAGCTGCCTACACTAGTGTTTTGCGAACTTTGATTTTCATCACAATCTTCGAAATAAAATAACACCATTATTTTTGCGCTATTTGCACACCTGCCTTTGTTCTTCTTTTCATGACTGCAAGCGTGAAAACTTTAATTTCGAAGTCACATTAAAATCGTCACTGGATTATTATGGTCACTCTTGTCTATGTGTTCATTGCATTTCCAATTTAATTATAGTCGCACAGTTGGCAAGGCTCCAAGATCTTTACTCATTTGGTATTCTTTAATTGTTAATATGACTTCGTTTTTATAAGACTGTGATGATATTCTTATGATCGAGTTTTTGATACATTGGTGGTTTTTGATGTTCTATAGTCTTTCATTGATTTCCTTGACACATTGGTTTCATGAAAACACATTGACGTTGTGGTTATACCCTTGGTGTAATCATTTCATACAACACATATTTCATATGATTGAACCCTTGGTGTTGATTTCGAATCATTGTTTTGGTTTTAAAACTATGCAAACGCTATGCTTATGTGAAATTTTGGGGTCGACTTACCATAGATTTCATTAATTGTGTGAATGGCATAGTTTTTGACATATGTAATAGTGATTTGAATCGCTATATGCGCCATCGGTTGTACTATGGGAAATGACTGTTTTGCATGGGAAGAGATAGCTCCACCACCTTCGCACATTCGGTCATTAATGCCTCCCCTCTATCCCGGGTTAACTCTGTTAGTTTTTGGGGAAGCCTGTGTGCTAGTCGATCCTGCGATTACCCTGTTCAAACCCTTGGTCGTAAACCCTTGCTCACCATGTGCTCCCGTCTATGGCACCTGTGGTGCACATAGAGACAAATGGTAGCCAAACTCTGTTTCTATTCGATAATGCCCATAAGGATTTAGAAAATGGTGGTTGGAAGGTGTTTATACAAAGGTTCGAGGGTTTCAACCTTTCGGTTGCCCAACAATTCTCCCTCACCTTTGACGGTTGCAGGGCTAAGGTCGGTGACATACAGCTCGAGCTGAATGAAGAATTCATAAGCTCTGCTATAGGATTACCTGTGACAGGGCAAAGGTGGTTTAAAAACTCCAAAGCCAATGAGGTGCCATGGCCGCTATTATTCACATCAAGGAAGATTGTTTCCTGTGATAAAGGTATGCCTATCACTACCCTCAAACCCAGGTGGCACGATCTTTTGACGATTGTTAAACAGTTTGTGACCTGTGAAGGTCGGTATGGCCTGGTATTTCTGTATCATCTCTGGTTATTGATGAATTTTATAGGCTATCCTTTGAACATGCCACATTACTTCTTGCATAGTCTTTACAAGATGTCTAAAAGATTCAAGCGTGAGGAGGCTGATAGCATCCTTTTCCATCACGACTTGATTAAACTCATTATCATCCACCATTTGAGCCTTCATGGTGATTTTTGGCAAGCCTTCCTGTCTAGGAATGGCTTTGCCACTCCCAAGTCTATCCAAGTTGACAAGGTTGTGGTTACAGAAACTTTGGTTGGGCCAGCTGTGCGATTTCATATCCTTCTACCCCCTGTCAAACCCTCGGATTGCCCTGACATCGACCTACCCGATACCATAGCTAACCCGTGTACTAAAGACAAGATTGAGGCCATTAAGAAGCCCGTGAGGAAGAAAGGTAGAGGTGAAAATGCTATCAACAGTAAAGGGAAGAAAAATGCTCGATGGATATCGAGATGTGCCAAGAACAAACCCAAGCAAAATGTCGACCAAAAGCCCATAGTGTTGAGTGAGGGCTCGAACTCCGAAATTGAACGTTTCTTGATTGAGGAGTACCCCTATTCTCATGGCTTATGCTCTATGGAACCCTATGCCTATGTCTCTAACTTACCTCCATGCCTCAAAAATGACCCAAACTACCCGAGAATCAAGCTGCACAAGGAAACCCCTGGTAAGTTGAACAAACCCTCGCCTGTGATACCAAATCCTGATCAATCATCATTTATCCAATGTAATTCTTGACTAGAGCGTTATTACATCGACGTTACCCTGTTGCAATCAAATATCAAATCATTAGAAGAACGAGTGACAGTGCTGTCGAAGGAGAACGACAGGCTTCAAGCCAACGAGAAGAAACAAAAAACCATCGGTTCGATTGTCTTCAGGAACGTCGAAGCAGCAACAGCCTTTGTCAATTATAAATTATCATGACCGAGTTGCCCAGGTATGTGTTTTGACATCAATTTTTCTTTGTAAAGTTTGCTTGAATTAATTTAACTGATTGGAGTTGTTTTCAATTAGCTCTGTTCATTTTAATAGATTCAAAATGGGTCTGTTATACTCGGATCACTAAAAATGATTTCGTGTGAATCATGTACAATAGATTCGTTTTGCTAAAATTAAATGTAGATATGATTTGTTTATGCGATTTTATTGTGCTCAGATTAGTATAAGCGATTGGGTTGTTTGTGATTCTGTTTGGTTTGCTTTGAAACAGTTCTGTACATTTGAATTAATATAGTTGATTGGGTTTTGTTTTCGTTTAGTTATGTTCGAATATATATTTAAGGAATGATTATGTTTTGTTTCCATTTTAGATTTTGATTGCATTCGATCTGTACAGGATATTTATTTATCAGACACAACTATGATTTGGATTGATACGATTTTGTTGTTTTTGGATTATGTTGGCCCCAAACTGGCTCGATTCATTTCTGTTGGATTGATTTTGAAACGATTCCGTATGCTTGAATTGGCATGATCCTTTACGCATGCAATGCATCAATATTAGTGAGTGGTTTGATAAATATAATGTAATCTATTGATTCGCAAAACGACTCTGTTAGCTTTTATTTTGAAAAACGATTTTGTTAATGGATGAGGTGACATAAACTATTGCATGAATGATTTGTTTAACCGGTTACAGTTTGTGTAGATAAAAAATTGGTTCATGAAAATGATTTCATTGCTTTCGAATTATCTAAGAGATTCTGTTTACCCTGAATTGGTGATAACAAATGTTGAACATAGTGCATGTATCTCTGTTACCATTCGGTTGACCACGATTTCGTTTGTTTCAATTTGCATACAAGTTTTGGTTTGATATTGCATGAATGATTCACTTTGTTTGGAATTAGTAATTAAAGATTTGGTTGAATAAGTCGAATATAATTCTGTTAAGTTTTGGGTTGATTTTAAAATGATTCTATGCTCAAATTTGACTAGCTACATAATCGCAAGATTCTATGCTCAAATTAGACCAGCTAGCAGTTTTTAGTTGTTAGTCATAGGAAAAATAGGGATTTAGGAGATTGTTCCCAGATTTTTTGTAAACTGTTTTGACAATTCCCACAAGGATGTTTTACCCTATGGGAGGTCTTTAAATACTTGGTATTTTTTGTAACACCATCATCATTACTGTTGGGAGAACCAGACTATGGATTTATGATTCAGACTGGGATGAAAGTTGATGTCTTGTAACAACTTTATCTTTCAATATATCAAACTTTTATTTCAAGTTTTCTTCATATCAGTTTGCAATTAATTATCGACTACTTTAGCTATCATAATTCATTGCAGGTTGATGTGATTTGGTTTATATGTTATCCATATCTGATCTCTCTTATTTTAAAGATACAATAATTACTCTGTTTCAATTTAATGAATTACAGGTTTACCTTCTTCGTTAATTGAATCATTTTGTACAAATCTTTGCACACAGATTTATCTAAATGCGACGATTTGTAAATTATAAGATTGCTATAATTTTTTATGTCTTGTTTGTCCTGTCACTCACATTTGAAGAGCACAACTGCTTCCTGTTTACGAGAAGCTCGTAGACAATCTGGTGCGGGTTTTCTCCCACCGAATAGCTAAACCAACTATTGCATACAGGACAAACCTGAAGCGTTACTTCAGGTCAGTTTGCTATTTGTTATTTGATAGTTAGTTTATTAGTGTTATTTAGGTAGTTTAGATAGATATATATATAGTTCATATTTATAGTTAGAATTATTATTTTTGTTGTTTAGCTTAGACAATTTTTATTTAATTTCTTTCTCATAAATTATAAAAATAAAAAAACAATAGTTTTTGTTGTCTTAGGACAGTTTACAAATGATTTTTGCAGGTTTTCATTTAAATCTGTAATCTGTGAATATTGTATATTTGTAATTGGATCTAACTCTGTTGATAATTGAATATTTAATTTTATAAGAACTTTGCTTATAGTGTAGATAATAGATTGTATATATTTATTTCAGATTTGTTTATTAGTTTGCTTTAGTTATTGTTTACATTTAGATTAGTTCCTTAGCATAGTTTTCTTTTATTTTCCTAGGACTTAGATTGACTAACGGAGCCGCTAAACCTGTCAGGGTGGGTCATCCCAAATGGCTTGGGTTATTTAGACAACCCCGGACCGGATCCACTCTTCCAGTTGGTGAGCGTTCATTTTCGCCCGTCAACAAATGGCGCTAGAAGGAGGGCTTGAAATTTATTAATGGCACAAGGCGGTCATAAGACTCCTACACCACCTAATCACTCACCTATAGTGACAAGAAGTCATTCCAACGATGACCTCCCCCCTCAAACAACAACCACATCGAACGACGATCCACAGATCACAGTTGAGCCAGCAACCCCAAATCCTACAGGTGGTGACATACAAGAGATTGTCTGCCAATCTCTCATAAGAACACATAGTGCCTTAGCCCGTTTGAGGTGACCAAATCGACCGTTGGACCAACCTTTAGATTTTTTTGATATCAGAGAACAACTTGGAGGCACTAACCTCACTATGAACCCTACAAATCCAAACCTTACTCCTGCTGCAGGAGGATCTGGAATACCTCCCTCACCACCTCCATCATCTCCTTCTTCTTCGGGAGAAGACTCTTCTGACGAAGGCAGTTCCCCTTTGCAGCCTTCCACACTGCTACACCAATGTCCAACCAGAACAATCCTGCCAGACCTTGGCTCGACCAGGATGCAGTAGCTGTACCTGGAGCTCAGCATCCCTTACCCAAACATCCAGAGAAGTGGCTTCCCAAGTTTGACCCTGAATCTAAACAGATCGCTGAAGATCACATTAAAAAGTTTATGTTAGCCATTAGACTCCGCAATGTCGAGCATGAAAACATAGTCTGTAGGTTGTTCCCCTATACTTTCAAGTGCAGTGCATCTACATGGTAGTTTGCCCAGCAACCCCATACCATCGTGTCTTGGGAAAATTTCGAGTCATGCTTTTTGGAAAAGTTCGGAGATGACAAGTCTCCAGAAGTTCTAGTTATGGAGCTTTCTAGCTTAAGAATGAACCCAAAAGAGAAAATTAAAGACTTTAATCAAAGATTCTTAACACTTAAGAACCGAATCCCTACGGATTCCATGCCTGCCGAGAATCTTATAATAGCATACTATACTAAAGCCTTGCATCAAAGTATAACTATTTGGGTTAAACGATCTAAGAAAGCCACATTGTTAGAGGCCTTCAAGGAGGCCAGCCAGATTAAAAAAGACATACTCAATCTAAAAGACACTACTAGCAATGAAACAGACACTAGTGCATCTTCCAAAAAGAAGATCGAAATCCTCCCTAGATCTGCTCAAAATAAAACACAACCTAAAACCTCTGATTTAGAAAACTTAACTAAAGTCGTTCAAAAACTGTCAAACCAAGTTATAGACTTGAAAAGGACAATCGAAGAATCTTCTTCAAGCAAAGGGCCTTATAAACCCCCGTTCAAGAAGCCTTTCACCACCAACCGACCTAATCCAGCTACCGAGGGCCTTAATCTAGAAAGTTTGCAATACGCCCTTCAAACAATTCTAGAAGCCCAGGATAACTTGATGCCTCCTGAGATTCCTGAGGAGGTTATTGAACAAGAGACAATTCAAGAAGAAGAGAAATCTTCTCCAAAAATTTTTGGACACTTCTCGGATAGCATCTTTCAAGCTAACTTCGAGACAGTACATCCCTATAATACTAGGAGTAAGAGTCATCCCTATAATCCGAAAACACTATGACTTTGCCCACAAATCAATCTAAACTAGTTGAGACTAAATAGAGTCATGTGAACCCCAACTTAGATTATGATTTGGTTTAAGATCTTAAAAAGTTAAGGGCTAACATTTCTGTTTATGAATTATTGAAATTTCCATTTCTGCTACAAAAATTGTTACAGAACATCGCAGAGAATAGAAAAAATGGTAATTCAAGTAGTAACAAGGTTGTTCAGAATAAAGTTCCTCAGAAGACTTCCACTAAGAATAACCCTGATCCTCATGATAAAGGAAGCCTTCCTGTAAATAATGTAAATAATGTAGATAAATTAGCTTTAGAAACTGCGAGTAAAAAACCAGAAGCTACCACCCTTAGTACTTGCAGAAATGTACCTCCATTTTTGTTAACTTTCGAAATCTTTAATAGAAATGTGCACAATTGTATGGTGGACTCAGGAGCGTCATCCAATGTGATGCCATGGTCTGTGTGTCAGAAGATTAATGTTGAAGTTGAACCATCCACTTTAAAAATCATACAACTTGATCGAACCAATGTTAAAGTTGTAGGTGAATTAAGGAATGTGATTATAAGATTATCGTCTAACCCCAAAGTTCATCAAGTTATTGATATTATTGTTGTGGATATTCCATAAGTGTATGGTCTGTTTTTAAGCAGGGACTGGTCAGAGCAGCTACACGACTATTTTGCGACAGATTGGTCTCACCTGTGGCTTCCAGAGAATGGCAAGCCCAAAAAGATCAAGGTAAATCGTGAATGCTACCTTAAGTTCACGGTCACAGATTTTAATGATCCCAACAAACCATTTACACCTTCTGCCGATTCACCCGAAATACAAGGGATGGATACCTTTTTTGGTAATTTCATGGTCAAGGCTTCATCTATTACCAACCCAGAACAACAGTTTGAGATTGTGGCATATGTGCAGCCAACAACTTCTACACAACGGTCTCATGCACCCGATAAAAATCAAATTTGGTCTCTTTATTTTGACGGGTCAAAGTCCAAAGAAGGAGCTGGTGCAGGCTACGTTATTATTGACCCCTCAGGTAACAAAACCCTGATTGCATGTAGGTTAGAATTTGAATGTACTAATAACAGAGCAGAATATGAGGCTTTACTGCAGGGCCTTAGAAAAGCTTTAGATATAAACATTCAAAACTTGACTGTCTTTGGAGATTCTGAAATCATGGTTAGACAGGTAAGAGATTCTATCCACTGTCTATCTCCGCATCTTAAAAGCTACCAATCCGAGGTATGGAATTTAATGAATAAATTTTCTGCTTTCAATATAAATTCTATTCCTAGATTGAATAATTCCGCAGCTGATTTACTAGCTAACGTTGTGTCTAAACTCTTTCCTGCAGAAGGCTTGTCTCCAGACGCATTCTCTGTAGAACTATTGTTCAAGCCATCCGTTCCCGACAACATCACGAATTGGAGAGTCTTCGACGATGGTCAGCAGATTATTAGCTTTCTGCATATGGAAGAAACTTTTCAAGGTGCGGTGATAGACAAATGCACTCACGACGACAATTTGCACGATTTCACGGTTATACGACATCTGAGAACTCCTAAATCTTCATCGGACATGGTAAATTCGATCCCTAAATCTGTAGTTAGATTAGAGAAATTTTACGATCTTCAAGATAAATTCAAAAAATCGGTCAACTGTAAAACCAATAGTTCCTCATTATCATATGAAAAAGTAAACTTAGGAACTAGTGACAATCGACAGTGCATTAATCTAGGGGTAGGATGTTCCGAACAAGAAAAAACTGCATTTATTAAATTGTTTAAAGAATTTAAAGATGTCTTTGCATGGATGTATGATGACCTTAAAACTTTCAACCCTAACATCATACAACACGTCATTCCTATGAAACCCCAAATCTTACCCTTTCAACAAAAATTGAGAAAAATGCACCCTAAGCTCGAACCGACCATCCAAAAAGAATTGAATAAACTCCTGAATGCTAAGATAATTTTCCCAGTTAGGCACACTCAATGGGTTTCTAACCTTGTCCATGTCCGGAAGAAAAGTAGGGAAATCCGACTATGCGTCGATTTCCGAAACCTTAATAGAGTGTTTGATAAAGACAACTACCCTGTCCCACCCATGGAACAGATCCTTCAATAGGTGTCTGGTTCTGAAAGATTATCCTTATTGGATGGTTTTTCAGGGTACAACCAAGTTCTGATGTCTCCTCCAGACCAACTTAAAACTACCTTCCGCACTCCATGGGGCACCTACGCTTATCAGAAAATTCCCTTTGGATTGATTAATGTCGACACCACTTTTCAGAGAGCGATGGGCATCACTTTCCAAGGCTTAATCAATCAGTCCGTCATAGTTTACTTAGATGATGTTACTATATTTTCTAAAAACAAAATCGATCATCTAGCTCATTTAAGAGCCATTCTACAGCGGTGTCGTAAATATGGCATCTCCTTGAATCCTAAAAAATCCATCTTTGCAGTAGAACAAGGTAAACTCTTAGGATTTATTGTGTCAAGCAAAGGGATGATTATTGACCCTGAAAGGAATCAAGTCATATCTAAACTTCCCCCTCCTACATCCAAAAAATCTATGCAGTCTTTCTTGGGCCAGATAAACTTCGTGAGGAGATTCGTCCCCAGCTTCTCTGAAATGGTCAGACCTTTACAGAATTTAATTAAGAAACACACACAATATCATTGGGGACCCCTAGAAAATCAAGATTTTAATGGAATAAAAAAGGCCATAATAGACGCTCCTTCTCTCATGAGCTCCGACTTCTCAAAAGACTTCACACTCTACACTTTTTCTTCTGACCGTTCCTACGTTGCAGTTCTAACTCAAAAGAATGCTTAAAACAATGAAGTACCCATTACCTTTATGAGATCTGCTTTCAAAGGCGCTAAACTTAATTACCCAGCAGTAGATCAACAAGCCTACGCTATTTTCAAAGCAGTCAAGCACTTCCAGTCTTATCTTTTGAAATCTAGGACCAAAGTTATTGTCCCTTACCTAGCCGTTAGGAATCTATTAGTGCAGAAAGAGTTAGGTGAAAAGAGGGCGAACTGGGTTACCTCCTTGTAGAAGTATGACATAGAAATTACCTCCTTCTATATTCTGCAAGTTAGTTGCTGACTCAACGATAGGACAACAAGAAGAAAGCAATAGGTCAAACCTAGGATAGCACGATCAAAATGCAATCTGTTGTGCACAAAACTTTGTCAGTCCCTGGTATGACGATATAATTTTTTTTCTTGAACATGGGTCAGCCCCCCATCACTTGGATCCCACTAAAAGAAGAGCGTTGAGATTAAAATCTGCCTCCTTTCATTTGATTAATGGTATTCTATTTCATCAAAATTTTGATGGCATACTGATGCGCTGTCTTGAGAAAGACGAAGCAGAAAAAGTCTTACTAGAGTTGCATGCAGAAGAAGTTGGTGGGCATTTTGGTGGAGACACCACTGCCCATAAAGTTTTGAGAGCCAGTTATTACTGGCCCACACTTTTTAGATATTTCGATGCCTTGTGTCGCAAGTGTACTATTTGTCAAAAAGCATCAGGGTGGTTACAGAAACCAGCCTTTCCTTTGCAACCTGTTCTAGTAGACTCTCCTTTTCAGCAGTGGGGCCTTGATATTATAGGTCCAATCAATCCACCATCCTCACAACAACACAAGTTTATGATAACAACCACAGATTACTTTACCAGGTGGTCTGAAGCTACCGCATTAAGAACTGTAAATACCAGTCAGGTAATTGCCTTTCTAAATTCGAATATTATCACTCGTTTTGGTATCCCTGACTGTTTAGTATTTGATAACGCTTCTTACTTTTCGTCTCTTGAGATGAGTGAGTTCGCTTTAGAAAAAGGAATTAAATTTAAGTATTCTTCTAGCTATTACCCCCAGGGTAATGGATTGGCAGAATCAACAAATAAGAATTTGATTAAAATCATCAAGAGAACGGTGGTTGAAAATCACAAAAACTGGCATAATGCCCTGTTAAACGCAATTTGGGCTGATAGGGTAACACCAAAAAATGTTGTAGGTAACTCTCCCTTCTTTCTCGTTTATGGTAGAAAAGCAATTTTTCCACCCCACATTCTTCTTCCCTCACTTCAGCTATCGCAGAAAATACAAGGAGAAGACTGTCCCCCTTTGGAAAACTGAATTAACGCTTTGATGAAGCTAGAAGAGGTAAGAGCCCAAGTTAAACGTAAGTTAGATTAACATCAACTAGTGTTCAAAAGTTGGTTTGATGCCAACTCTGCCTTTGATAGGAACTTCGAAGTAGGTGACCTCGTCTTGAAATGGGACAAACCGCATGAGGGAAAGGGAGAGCACACGAAATTTCAGAACTTATGGCTTGGACTGTTTTTAATTACTGAGAAGCTAGGTCCCAGCTCTTTCTGATTGCAGAATATAGAAGGATAGCCTGACACCTATCCGGTGAATGGCCAAGCTCTGAAAAAATATTTCGCTTGATGACAACTCTTTGTATACTATGTACATATTTTTCTTTTGTTTGCTTTTCTTTCGCTGTTTTGGTTTCGATTTTTCCTTTGCGCTTATCAATTTTGTTTTGGAAATACACATGCCTAAATTTTGGAACTATTCAACCAAGGAAAATAGAAAATTATTTCACTAAAAGACTGCTAAAAATTGTGTAAACACCAATTGTAGACTTCTGAAATTTACATCTGTGTTGGCAAAGACTGCTGTTTGAAAGAAGTTAACTGATTTCGATCTATGAGTAAATCCTGACACGATCATCTATTATCTTTTTACGCTATCCCTGTTCCAAAGCGAACGACTCAGAAGATGTCTCCCCACCTTAGAAAGTTGGTTCTGCAAACAAACCATCTCTGGATCTTATTGAAGGACAGTTCTAAAAATTCCGTTGAGGTCTGTAAAAAAATAGGCTAAAATATCATAATTTTTAGCGTCACCCCGCTTGATTATATATCTTTAAAAAAAAAAAAAATCATTAAAAGAGCTGTGGGAAGTGCTTGTAAACCTACCGGGATGCTGAACAGGTCTGCTGACAACGAGTAAATGTATGCATGACGCCAAGACAACTTCGCCGGGGTACTGAACAGGCCTGCTGGTAGCGAAGCAATGTTGGGTATATGAAAATTTGCAAATACGAAACCTCTTGACCTTAAAATGTCCTTTATTCTGATCTGGAACTTCTTGGTAGGATACAGATATCAGAGTGGGTTAAATGGCAACCCTGTCGAGGCTATGGACGCCTGCTGGCAACAGTGGCTCTATCAACAGTATTGAGGATTTTTCTTTAATATCGTGGCTCGCTTGTCTTAACACTGTTATCGGTTTTCATCCTTTAAACACTGCTGGAATATTTGATTAATAATGATGTTTAGGCAATTTTCTGGTTGTTTTTGAGTTGGAATTATTCATGTTATCCTAATCTGAAGTTGTTCTTTTAGCAGAGATAACTTCTTCTACCAGTGTGTCGCCATTGTTGGCAGCCAATTCACATTTTTATACTATCCTTATAAGCTACCTACACCAGTGTTTTGCAAACCTTGATTTTCATCACAATCTTCGAAATAAAATAACACCATTATTTTTGCGCTATTTGCACACCTGCCTTTGTTCTTCTTTTCACAACTGCAAGCATGAAAACTTTAATTTCGAAGTCACATTAAAATCGTCACTGGATTATTATGGTCACTCTTGTCTATGTGTTCATTGCATTTCCAATTTAATTATAGTCGCACAGTTGGCAAGGCTCCAAGATCTTTACTCATTTGGTATTCTTTAATTGTTAATATGACTTCGTTTTTATAAGATTGTGATGATATTCTTATGATCGAGTTTTTGATACATTGGTGGTTTTTGATGTTCTATAGTCTTTCATCGATTTCCTTGATACATTGGTTTCATGAAAACACATTGACGTTGTGGTTATACCCTTGGTGTAATCATTTCATACAACACATATTTCATATGATCAAACCCTTAGTGTTGATTTCGAATCATTGTTTTGGTTTTAAAACTATGCAAATGCTATGCTTATGTGAATTTTTGGGGTTGACTTACCATAGATTTCATTAATTGTGTGAATGGCATAGTTTTTGACATATGCAATAGTGATTTGAATCGCTATATGCACCATCGGTTGTACTGTGGGAAATGACTGTTTTGCATGGGAAGAGCTAGCTCCACCACCTTCGCACATTCGGTCATTAATACCTCCCCTCTATCCCGGGTTAAATCTGTTAGTTTTCAGGGAAGTCTGTGTGCTAGTCGATCCTGCGATTACCCTGTTCAAATCCTTGGTCATAAACCCTTGCTCACCGTGTGCTCCCATCTATGGCACCTGTGGTGCGCATAGAGCCAAATGGTAGCCAAACTCTGTTTCTATTCGATAATGCCTATAAGGATTTAGAAAATGGTGGTTGGCTGGTGTTTATACAAAGATTCGAGGGTTTCAACCTTTCGGTTGCCCAACAATTCGCCCTCACCTTTGACGGTTGCAGGGCTAAGGTCGGTGACATATAGCTCGAGATGAATGAAGAATTCATAAGCCTTGCTACATGACTACCTGCAATAGGGAAAAGGTGGTTTAAAAAATCCAAAGTCGATGAGGTGCCGTGGCCGCTATTATTCACATCAAGGAATATTGTTTCCTGTGATAAAGGTATGCCTATCACTACCCTCAAACCCAGGTGGCACGATCTTTTGACAATTGTTAAACAGTTTGTGACCTGTGAAGGTCAGTATGGCCTGGTATTTCTGTATCATCTCCGGTTATTGATGAATTTTATAGGCTATCCTTTGAACATGCCACATTACTTCTTGCGTAGTCTTTATAAGATGTCTAAAAGATTCAAGCGTGAGAAGGCTAATAGCATCCTTTTCCATCACAACTTGATTAAATTCATTATCGTCCACCATTTGATCTTTCATGGTGACTGTTGGCAAGCCTTCCTATCTAGGAATGGCTTTGCCACTTCTGAGTCTATCCAAGTTGACAAGGTTGTGGTTACGAAAACTTTGGTTGGGCCAGCCGTGCCATTTCATATCCTTCTACCCCTTGTCAAACCCTCGGATTGCCCTGACATCGACCTGCCCGATACCATAGCTAACCTGTGTACTAAAGACAAGATTGAGGCCGTTAAGAAGCCTATGAGGAAGAAAGGCAGAGGTGACAATGCTATCAATAGTAAAGGGAAGAAAAATGCTCAATGGATATCGAGATGTGCCAGGAACAAACCTAAGAAAAATGTCGACCAAAATCCCATAGTGTTGAGCGAGGACTCGGACTCCAAAATTGAACGTTTCTTAACTGAGGAGTACCCTTATTCTCATGGATTATGCTCTATGGAACCCTATGAATATGTCTCTAACTTACCTCCGTGCCTCAAAAATGACCCAAACTACCCGGGAATCAAGCTGCACAAGGAAACCCCTGGTAAGTTGAACAAACCCTCGCCTGTGATACCAAAGCCTGATCAATCTTCATTTATCCAATGTAATGCTTGGCTAGAGAATTATTACATCGACATTCCCCTATTGCAATCAAAGATCAAATCATTAGAAGAACGAGTGACAGTGCTGTCGAAGGAGAACGACAAGCTTCAAGCCAACGAGAAGAAACAAAAAACCACCGGTTCGATTGTCTTCAGGAATGTCGAAGCAACAATAACCTTTGTCAATTCTAAATTATCATGAACGAGTTGCCCAGGTATGTGTTTTGACATCAATTTTTCTTTGTAAATTTTGCTTGAATTAATTTAATTGATTGGAGTTGTTTTCAATTAGCTCTGTTCATTTTAATAGATTCAAAATGGGTATGTTATACTCGGATCACTAAAAACGATTTCGTGTGAATCATGTACAGTAGATTCATTTTGCTAAAATTAAATGTAGATATGATTTGGTTATGCGATTTTATTGTGCTCAGATTAGTATAAGCGATTGGGTTGTTTGTGATTCTGTTTGGTTTGCTTTGAAACAGTTCTGTACGTTTGAATTAATATAGTCGATTGGGTTTTGTTTTCGTTTAGTTCTGTTCAAATATATATTTAAGGAATGATTCTGTTTTATTTCCATTTTAGTCTTTGATTGCATTCGATATGTACAGGAGATTTATTTATCAGACACAGCTATGATTTGGATTGATATGATTTCGTTGTTTTTGGATTATGTCGGCCCCAAACTGGCTCGATTCATTTCTGTTGGCTTGATTTTGAAATGATTTCGTATGCTTGAATTGGCATGATCCTTTACGCATGCAATGCGTCAATATCATTGAGTGGTTTGATAAATATAATGTAATCTATTGATTCGCAAAACAACTCTGTTAGCTTAGATTTTGAAAAACGATTTTGTTAATGGATGAGGTGACATAAACTATTGCATGAATGTGTTTAACCGGTTACAGTTTGTGTCGATTAAAATTGGTTCATGAAAATGATTTCATTGCTTTCGAATTATCTAAGTGATTATGTTTACCTCGAATTGGTGATAACAAATGTTGAACAAAGTGCATGTATCTCTGTTACCATTCGGTTGACCACGATTTTGTTTGTTTCAATTTGCATACAAGTTTTGGTTTGATATTGCATGAATGATTCACTTTGTTTGGAATTAGTAATTAAAGATTTGGTTGAATAAGTCGAATATAATTCTGTTAAGTTTTGGATTGATTTTAAAACAATTCTATGCTCAAATTAGACCAGCTACAAAATCACAAGATTCTGTAGCTAGTCTTAAAAATTAGATTTTTGTCAATTTATCAATAAAACAATATCTAAACTTCTGTATTCTTGTCTACTTACAGATACCTATGAATTTCATTGACAAATGGAACATGCTATAGCAGTTTTCAGTTGTTTTTTTTTTGACCAAAACAATTAGAGGATTTGTATTAAGTGTGGACCAGCCACAAATGCGATTACAAAATGGCAGGGCTTTACTGAGCCTTTTCCTGAGAGGAGCTTAATACTACTCCTGGATGCACATGTATTTACCGTATTACGAAGAAGCTAACACTAACCAGCTAACGCGATTTTATTTAAAGCCCTGGCTCTATACAAAATGCCAAGATGCAGTAGGGGTGGAATTTACTTCAGAGGTAACGACAGAACTAGCTTTCTGGTTCATTCCTCCACTCTCGGTTGAGCTGAGCCATTTTCTCTTCCAACTGCTCGACTGTCCCCTCCTTGTTTGCTGTCCACTTGAACATGGTGCCACCCCCTATCGCTATCCTCCAATGGCTCAGCTCTGTCTGGCCGATCTTGGTCGATTCCCCTGTTGTCCTTGTACTCATCCCTCCACTTGCTGAATATGCGCGTGAGGCGCCTTGGGTTACGATATCTCCACAATGGACATCATTCCATTGAGGATTAAGCTTCCTGGCGCAAGGAGAACACCTTTATTAGCTTCCACATCAGCCTTCGCATTCAGCTTCCTTAAAACATGAAATATCTCATAAGAGTTGAAGTTAGTGAGAAGGAGATGGATTTTGCTCAGGAGATTATTAAGTTTGGCGCTTTGAGTTTGAGTCTGGCAATTAATGGCCTTGACTATTAGTCTGGAGTCTCCAATGATGACCAGTTCCTAGATCCTATGCTCTTTGGCTTGCTGAAGCCCTTGCCATGGCTTCTGCAATGTTATTGGTCTCAGTACCTAGACCCAGGGCGTAGCTAACAATAATTTCTACATTGGGGCTCTCAATTATCCCCCCTCCACCTGCAAGCCCCGGGTTGCCTTTGGAGGCCCCGTCAAAGGACAGGATGTAAGCCTTCCTTTCTTGCTTCCAATTGTCAAACTCTTGTTTCTCTTTTCTTATTTCCCAATCCTCAGTACTTGGAGTGACAACTGTGACTTCTTTTGCGCTTTGAATTTTGAACTGCTCCAGCCAAAGGACCTCCAACTCATCTGGCTTCCCTTTGTAATTGGATTGACATATGTAAGGGGCGCTCTCTCCGAATAGTGCCTGGATGCTGTCTACCACTATGGGTGTGCTCCTTGCTCTGTCCCTGAAGATCATGCTGTTTATTTCCAGCCATAGGTTCCACAGAATGAACTTTGGGAGGATTCTCCAAAGCGCAACTTCTTGACTTTGAGTTCGATGTTGGAATGGGTACAGATTGTCCCAATGATGAAGGAGGCTTTTGATGTCTTCTAGCAAGTTGACTTCAATTCCTGACCCAAGTGCCAGCCTCCAAACTTCTTTGGAAAAGGCACAATTGAGGAAGAGGTGATTAGTAGTTTCTTCGGCTTGTTGGCAGAGTGGGCACCAGTGGGGGCCAACCCAACCTTTCCTTTGGAGAATTTTCCCTGTAAGAATGCTGTTGTGGGCAAGTGTCCAAACAAGAAAATCAATTTTGGGAATGGACTTAGAATGCCAAATCACTTTCCAGATAAGCGGGTTTTCTGGAGCGGTGGGGACCTTGAGCAAAAGTCTATAGCCGTTAGCAGTGGTGTAGTCTTTGGCTTTTTCCCCCCAACCTCTCTTATCCTTCCCCTTCTTTTTCAGCAGGGCTTTCCCCTGTAAGTAGTGTTTGAGGATCCTCCATTCCCCTTCTAAATCTGGTGGTAAATTGCTCACTTCCCACTCTTTCCATGACTGATGCCTGTCCTCACCCCAAATTGAGATATGCGTAAGCATCTTTAAATTTTGGGTCCTCATCTAGTTCTCAAGATGTCACAGGTCCTGCCTCAAGTCAAGAGGGGGGTCTCCTAGGATTGAGTCATTCTAGATTTTGATCTTCCTCCCATTTCGTGGCACCCAGGTGAGGTGAGGAATGAAGAGAGGCAAGGCTTTTTTGTAGAGAGTTAAAAAAGGGGATCCTTTAGAGAGCCTGTAGGGGTTTTCTAAGTAGCGTTCCCTCGACCCCTTAAAGTACTTTTTCCAGAGAGACGATTTGCACCAAGTTAGTGCTCTAGAGACTATGTTCCACAACAGCTTTGCCCCGAGCGCAAGATTCTGTATGCGTGAATTTTTAAAATTGAGGCCACCTTCCAATAGAGGTTTAGAGGACTTTTCCCAACTTATCAGATGCAATTTTCTTCTGGTCTGTTTCCCACCTTCCCAAAGGAAGCGTCTTTGCAGAGCTTCAATTTTTTGTATTGTGGAGCAAGGGGCTAGGAGCATTGAACTCTGGTAGATGGGTATGCTTTCCAGAACTAACTTAATTAGGATGACTTTCCCTGCTAAATTGAGCCAAATCGCCCCCCAATTGGAAATTTTCTTCTTGAGTTTGTCAATTAGATGGTTCCACTGGGTGGCCCTTGGGGTGGCCTTAAAAATTGGGATTCCCAGGTAGGTGAACAACTCCCAATTGGTGTGACCTTCCATCCCTAGAACTCTTGCAATCCTGAGCATTTCGTTGGGCGTGATATTCCAACCATATATTTTGCACTTTTCTTTGCTTATTTTGCTTCCTGAGACTGAAGTTTATGCCTCAAGTTCTGCCTTAAACTGTTTTGCGATGATTGTGCTTGCTCCGCCTAATAGCAGGGTGTCATCCGCGAATTGAGCGTGGTTAATGTCTTTCACCCCTTGAGCTATTCTTAGACCCTGCAGAGTGCTTTGGGCTTGGGAATTCCCCAACTGATAGCTTAGAACAAAGGCTTGGATTGCATAAAGGAGGGGTGAGAAGGGGCACCCTTGCCTTAACCCTCAAGAGGCTTGAAAGAATTTGGTTACTCTTCCATTTACCATGGGAGCTATCCAGGGTGAGCCTATGCAAGCTTTAATCCAGTTGACAAAAGCTTGATCAAAACCAAATTTCTTCATAACTTCAAATAAAAAACTGTGGTTGACTCTATCAAAAGCATTGGCAAGGTCGAGCTTAATAATCATACCTTTGTCCTTTCTTCGGATGCTTGAATGAAGAGCCTCTTGGACCAGGAGGATGTTGTCAGTAATGTGTCTACCTTTAATGAAGCCTCCCTGATTTTCTGGGATGATATGGGGAAGAATTGTTTTCAATATGTTTGCTATAATCTTAGTGAGGATTTTATAGCTCGTGTTACAGAGTGAGATCGGCCTTAATCGGTTGAAATTGGATGCTCCCTTCTCCTTCGGGATGAGGGCTAGGAAGGCCAAGTTTGTGCTCCCTCCTAGTTTGCTACTTGATTGCGATCTCCTTATCATTTTGGTGAGGTCAGACTTGATTATCACCCAACAATGTTGAAAAAATCTTGCAGTAAACCCATCCAGTCCAATGGCTTTATCCGGATTCATTTGATCCAGGGCCTCCTTTACTTCTTGCTGCGAAACTTCCTTTAACAGATTGCGGTTAGTTTCCTCGTTTATGAGAGATGGAATGATGGAGAGGGGGTACCTTTGGGGGTCTATGTGTGTTCTTTGCGGCTCTATATAGAGGGCTGAGAAGGTGTCGAATGCTGCTTGTTTGATACCTTCTGGATCTGAGATTATTATGTCTTGAACTTGGATTTCTGTCACTGCCTTATAATGTTTTCTAGCCTCTGCTTGCTTATGGAAGTAACTAGTATTTTTGTCTCCTTCCTTCAGCCAGAGGCTTCTTTATTTCTGCCCCCAGTAACCCTCTTCCTCCCTACATGCCTTGAACCATTGGCTTTGAAGAAGGACTTCTTGCTGCAGGTCCTCTTGGGTGATTTCTTTGCATTCCATCTCTAGCTGATGAATCTCAAGGAGTTTTTGGGCCTCTCTGCGTGAGGAGGTTGGGTCAGGGCGGCTTCTTGCCCAGGCTTTCAGGGCGACTTTTAGCCTCCATAGCTTCTCTTCCCATACATAGGGGGCAGATCCAATGACTTTGCCTGTCCACATGCTGGACACTATTTTAAGAAAATCTTTGTCTTGAATCCAGGACGGATTGAACCTGAAAGGGATGGGTCCCTTCCCTTACTCTGATTTAAATTCTAACCAAATAGGCTTGTGGTCTGAAGGGCTGTGGGGTAGGATTTCTGCTACTACATTAAACCCCAGGGTTAGGTAAGAGATTTGGACGAGGAATCTGTCCAACCTGGAAGCTATATGCCCTAGACCTAACCTCTTATTGGACCATGTATAGTGCCCCTTGATCGGTTTTATATCTATTAGCTCCCAGGCTATAATAATATCCTCCACCCATTCTCTAGCTGGATCTCTGACTATAGTGCTACCTCTCTTTTCCTCTTGTCTTAGGGTTACATTTAAATCTCCACCTAACATGATGTTATCTAGCTTGTTTTTTTGAAGGAAGTCTTGGAGGGTTTCCCAGCAGATCCTTTTTTCTTCTATGTGCTACGAAACGTAAATATTAATGAGATTTACCTGGATCCCGGAGTCTTTATGGAGGAGCGATGTATGGATCCAGTGCATGCGAGTGTCTGAGTCGAGCAGATATATTTTGGTGGTGTTCCAGAGCGTGCAGAGACTACCTGACGTGCCCCTGGCATTTTCAGCTATTCCTTGACTGTTTTTCCATGCGTTTCTTGAACCTTTGAGAGAGTCCTGTTGACTCATCTTAGTCTCCTGGATTAGTAGGATGTCCGCTTCCGAGGTTTTAATAATATCTTTGAGAGATTCTTCTTTCCTTTTGCTACCAAGTCCCCTACAGTTCCAGGAGGTTAGCTTCATTGATTACCTTGGGGGGGGGGAATGGCCTCCTTGGGAGGCTTTGAAGAGCTTCCTTGTTTGCCTTCCGCTGATCAGTTGCTTGATAGTTGGTTGGGCACCTTTTAGAATGTCCTTGTAGGTTTCTTGGTCTCTTTCAACTTTTTTGGATTTTCGGCCTCGTCCTGGTTTCTTTGGAGAGGCCCAGGTTTCGCTTGCGCCTTCCGATTTGCTGCTTGAAGAGATTTCCCCTTCCTCTTCGCCTTGGGTCGCTCCGATCCTTGGGGGGGATTTGTTTGGAATCTTGTCCTCTATTGGTTCTAGTGTTTTCCTATTCCTAGGGGATTGGGTGCCTCCTTCAGCTTCTCCTTGAGCTTCCTGGGTTGACTTTCTTGGCTCTCCACTAGGTTCCTGATCCAGGGAATTGAAGCCGTTGGCCATTTCTTTGCCTCCTGGGTTCTTTTCTTTTGCTGGGGCTGGCTTGTCACTTCTTGGTCCTTTTGATTTCGGCTTTCCTTTCCTGGCTTGCTGCCAACCGTCTTCCCCTTCTTTCTCTGTACTTGGGTTTTTTGGACAGTTCCGCTTGAAGTGTCTGTATTCATGGCAACCTCTGTATTTGAAGGGGAGTTGCTCGTAATTGAGCTTTTGGAGGTGCTGCCAGTCCCCTACCGTTAGTTTCATCGCTTTTGGTAGGCCTACCTCCAGATCCACCTCCACACAGATCCTTGCACATGAGTACTGGTCTTTTGGGTCTGCTTTATCTATGTAGTGTCCCAGGCCATTTCCAATAGCTTGGAGTAAAGAAGAGTTCCAACAGTGGATTGGAAGGTTTGGGAGTCTTACCCAAACTAGGACGTCTTTTGGTACTTCCAAGGCTGGATCGAAGCTAGGTGTCCATCGATTCAGATAGATACCTTGCGTGCCCATGAAATACGGCCCGTTCCTGAAGATTAGATTTCTATCCTTCTGAGAAATGAATTCAAAGATGAAGAAACCCCTCCCAACTGCATAGCAAGTTATGCTATTTTTTATTAGAGGCCTCCAATTCCGTTGAATCCAGTTATCTGTTGTTCAGGCTGAGGGCCATAGGCCCATGAACTAGCTGACTAGGCCACGATCTGCAAGAGACAGTGCGACCTTCATAGGCTGGTCCGGGGGAAGAGTGATCTCGGGAACCGCGCCCATTTTTTTCACGAAGCTCGGGGGTTCCGTAGGGGGAAGCTTCTTGTTGCATGCTGCAACAAGCTTATGGAAGGAAGAGGTCAGGGAGGGAGGGGGCGACGATTCCCCTCCACGTTTCCTTATTTGTCCATCCCTTTCTCCAATATTATTGAGTATATGGACATCCCAGTTTTCAGTTGTTAGTCATAGGAAAAATAGGGATTTAGGAGATTTTTCCCAGATTTTTTGTAAATTGTTTTGACAATTCCCATAAGGATGTTTTACCCTATGGGAGGTCTTTAAATACTTGTTATTTTTTGTAAGACCATCATCATTACTGTTGGGAGAACCAGACTATCAATTTATGATTTAGACTGGGATGAAAGTTGATGTCTTGTAACAACTTTAGCTTTCAATATATCAAACTTTTATTTCAAGTTTTCTTCATATCAGTTTGCAATTAATTATCGATTACTTTAGATATCATAATTCGTTGCAGGTTGATGTGATTTGGTTTATATGTTATCCATATCTAATCTCTCTTTTTTTAAAGATACAACAATTACTCTGTTTCAATTTAATGAATTACAAGTTTACCTTCTTCGTTAATTGAATCATTTTGTACAAATCTTTGCACACAGATTTATCTAAATGTGACAATTTGTAAATTATAAGATTGCTATAATTTTTTATGTCTTGTTTGTCCTGTCACTCACATTTGAAGAGCACAACTGCTTCCTGTTTACGAGAATCTCATAGAGAATCTGGTGTGGGTTTGCTCCCATCGAACAACTAAACCAACTATTGCATACAGGACAAACCTGAAGCGTTACTTCAGGTCAGTTTGCTATTTGTTATTTGATAGTTAGTTTATTAGTGTTATTTAGGTAGTCTCCTGCTACATTTTCAATGTCAGCCTCTCCATTTCTACTCTTATCTCCTTGAGCTCCTGATTCATCTTTGCTTTGATTTTCTTCTTGTGATCCTTTCCTTGAAAATTCCCATGGCCTTCAGTATCCATTTTCACTTCTACTTGCCCTTTTGGCAAGTCTGCTATTCACTCTGCAACTGAGAGCATCTCCAGCTTCTCCTTTGCCTGAAATCTACAGACGAAAATTGTTCTCTGATACCACTTCTGGTGCAGACCCCCTTCTCCCTCCGAAGGGCTAACTCGACCTCCTGGTCTAGGATCATTCAAGTCATTGAACTGAATGGTTTGTTGGGCTCCTGAAGGAACCAATTTAACTTGACACAGGCCCTTCTTCCTTCTCGACGCAAGTTGTTTGGCACTCGCAGGCCCTCTCCTTAGCTCTTTTCAAATCTTAATGCTAACGATGCTATCTCTCTATGCTATAATCCCTCCTTGATGTGACCATAGACTACAACCTTGTGCCAGATCTCTTCATGATCTTGTGCTTCGAAACTTTCGCAAGCTGCTTACCCCTATTTTCCTCGATTTCTGAATCAACGAATTCTTCGGGACCAGATCTATAGTCTATGTTCCTCTTATGAACAACGAATGTGATCAAATCCTGAGCTCAGACCTCACGAGTTCTCTCTTCTCTCGATTCTATCCTTCCTAACTTGCGAATCAACGAAGTGCCGATCCCAACTCCACGTGTCCTATCTCGATGGATGGCTAGGATTGCTTCAGCTCCCAACTCTTCGGGTATTCTCTCCTTGACTTTTATCGAAGGGTTCATCCTCCGATGATGTGTGGATATCTGCCACATACCTCATGGATCCAACAATCCGGAATCACTTCGCCCCTCACAACTTTGTGAAGATTTATGTTTTCTCCTGGAAAACCTTCCAAAGTTCCTACTCCTGATCCTCTCGATCTTCTGCCACATGTCTCCTCCGACGATGAATGATTTTCTAGTCTTCAGGACTTCAACAAGTTCTCAACTCCTTTGCACACTTAGCACAAATTATTTCTTTTGAGACTTAGGCTGTTCTTGAACTCCTTTTGTGCTCCTTGTAGAGTTATATGTAGATTGTTCTACGATTTTTCTCGTCTTGAAAAACTTCAAGGTTCACCGTTCCTCTACGTCCTTCAGTGAACGTTCTCTTACCCTCCTGACAACTTATGCTCTTCCTCCTGAGATTTGTAATATGAATTTATAGTCTCCTGGGTGCACTCCTTGCGCTCGACTAAGCTTTTCGATGACTTCTCCCTTAGTCTATCTGAAGGGTTTAAGGCATCTCCTTTCCTTTGTTGATGCACTCTTGGAAAGCCTTCCTTCCTTAGAGTGTTCAACAACCCTGGGATTCTCTTAAGGACTCCAACACTTCCAACAATGTTTCTCTTGTATGCTCTCATACTTGCTCTATGCCTTCCTGGAAGAGTCTTACAGAGTATTCAGTAACTCTGTGTTGTGTTTCCTTCTACACAGTCTTTCTTTCCAAGGTACTTAACCACCTTTAAATTTCTTCCTGATTTTGTGAATTATTCTGGTATTCCCTCCTGGAAGTTTCTCTTTTGACTCCACTGAGTTTAGAAACACACTCCTTGTGTCGGTTCACAGATCTTCCTCACTCTATCATGCACTCCTTGCACTTAACCTAGAGAACTAGAACTAATCCAACACACTCACAGATAGAAGGTTGTAGTTGATCCCTGTAGACGATTTATAACATTCATCCACAATTCAAATGCATACACATGATATTCATAACACATCATCCATTACATAGAAATTGATAACAGGAAAAACTGTCATTTTTCTATTAATGGTAGAATGTCAAATTGCAAATGGTTGAGTCTGGACTATGACCGAGTCTCGACTCTCTGTGTTTTTCTCCCTATATCCTATGCACCTATCTACAACAACCTCTACTTGGAAATAATATAAAGAGTTTATACAAGAGGGGCTCGATGAGCTTCCCTCCAAGCTAATCTAGTGGTGTATAATCACCATTCAAAATGGCTGACTACTGAGGCAGATTACAATGATGGAAATATGCTCCAAATCAGATGCAGATCCCTCATGCCGTCAACCACTTAATGGAAAAATTATCTCCAGCTTGTGCGAAGGCACAACTTTGACTCTTCCAACCTATCGACATTAATTGTCTTGATCACACCTTAGATTCTCGAAGGAAGAACGAGAGGGCGACACCTCTCCCTTCCTTGAATGCGTACCACGCGTGTTAATTGGCTGGCACGTGCTGAGGTGGAGCGATGCTCTTGCATCATGTAGTGTATGATGTTATGGAATAGTTGTTACTTTTCTCTTAGAAGAATTGAGATCATTCAAAATGGATCAAGAAAACATTTTATTTCATTGTAAACATTTGTGAATATTGGTATGTATATTTGTTTGTTTTTGCTGTAAATATTTCAATATATTTATATGCTGGGTATTGGGGAATTGAGAGTGAGGTGAGTGGGGGGTGTTATCACACTAAATTGCATTGGGTTTTTAGTTTGTTTTTATCCTTTTTTAAGCCTTAGATTTTAATTTTTTAAGTTTCACCCCTTTAAAGTTTATGTTTGTTAGGACCCCTTAGATAAATAAAGTTTTGAGTCTTAACTCATGTTTGATCCTCAAATTGATTTTTTTGACTTAGAACCATTTTAGTTCATGATTTGAATTTTGGTCCCCTTCATGATTTGTCACTAGGATCGATCCCTCCCATGACTAGACTGATGTGACACACCTTTCTCCTCATTCATGACCTCGTAGGCATGCCTTGCTGTCCTTGCTTACCTGTCCAATAATTTTTTAAATTGGAGCACTGCCCACTCATCAGGCGGTTCCGTAGCGCCTTTCCTGTCCATCATGTTTTCCACCACGAGTTATGATTACCACGAATGATGTCACGTTCCTTGTTTTCAGTGCCAGGAGTTGGTTAAAGATACCTCCAAGATTTTGTATTTATGAGCCCTGATAACAATTTGTGATTTGAAAATTCAAGAAGGCTATGCTGCTCAAACTCACAGTTTTGACCAGGCGACAACAGTGTGACCAAATCTGATGCTGAGGTAGATTTGAGGGCCGAAATGTTCATGACTTCATCCTTTCACTGAAGATTCAAACAGGTGTTTAATCCACAAGTATCTCGTGTTGCCTCCTTTGCACATTAATTTTCACAAAGAATTAGCGCTCAAGTTTTGGTTTATCGGGCTTGCACAGTTGTAAGGGACTCATCTTCACATCATAGCCTTGTCTCCTCTCTTTTCAAACCTGTGAACTCCATTGCTTGTATCTAGGTCTGATTACTTCTGCCCGTCATAGCTATTGAGGTTGCAAGCACCTAAATAGCCTATCCTCTGCATACACATCGTGCTACCCAGAGGAGTTGCTTAACTCCTCTGTGTCTCCCCTGCTTCCTTTCATTTTGGAGTTAAGAGTTTTTACCTAGTTACAAAGGTCAATTACAGTTTAACCCCTCATTTTTCTAAACTCTCAATATCTGTACAAATCTAAGGGTGTGATTCCCACAGTCAAAACTTGGCTTATTAGCACCGGTCTATTTTAAAAGGTCAGCCTTGTACATTTGAAGCCCGATTTTAAGTTCTCATGGTTATTACTACCCCATAAGCCTTAAAATCTCTCATTCTAATCCATGGAGACTCCTCAGATGAAGAAGACACACAAAGGGGTCAAGGTGGTTAGAACAAAACCTGTGGATATGCATCTTTTTGATACATAGCCCATGGAAAGGGAGGTTTTTCAGAGAGTGGGATGCCTCTCTTTCTGCCAGAATATGAAAAGAGGCCATCTAGAGGTGACAAGATAGTTTGCATTACATTTTGATGGTAGAAGAACCAAGGTTCATAATTTAGAATTTGAGCTGACAGAGGCCTCTATTTCAGCTGCAACATGAATCCCTATTATAGGTGAAAAGTGGTTTAAAGCCATGGCTTTGAGTTCAGCCTATGCCAAAGATCTCCTTAAGCCTGAACATCAAGCAAGTGATATGTCTAAAGGCATGCCAAGGAGTCAGTTGATTGAGTAGTTTGACAAGATATTGAAGATCATCCAGAGATATTTTACATGTGAAGGGAGATTTAACACATTGTACCAGTACCATGTAAGGATTTTGCTACATTTTACTAGTAAGGTTGAAATGAATATCCCCTACTACTTGTTAAGGAGCATAGGTAAGATGTCAGACAAGATTCAATCCAAGTCTAAGGATGTGGATACTAGCATCTTCCACTATGGATTGATCAGAATGCTAGTCTTTAAGGAATTGGGTAAGAAAGAGATTTCATGGGAACATTTTGTTGTTGCTTCTCATTTTAAGTTGGATGTAGAATCTTCTCCTCAATCACAAATTTAAAGTCCTTTATCACCCACCAGTGTTGTTAAAGCAGGGACCAGTAGGAAGAGAAAGGGCAGAGCCCTTGCTCAAGTTTCATAGGTCATCAAGCAAGTCACATAAATGGAGGAGGAAGCTTGTCCTTCCCCATAGAGAGATTTTTCACCACCTCCTCCACCAGGGTTAGAAGAAGTTCCTTCTTCTACTAAAAATACATACAAGAAAGGGAAGAATCTACACTTCTCCTCTTCTCCTCCAGCAACCAATACCAAGGGCATAAGACCTTTCACAAGATCATCAATTCCTAGGGAAGTTTTTGAAGAACAGTCCCTACCAGAAATCCCTATACAAAAGAAGAAGGGTAAAGGAATTGGAAAGCCCGTGGAAAGGAAAGAAGAAACTCCTGTGTAAAAGAAGAAAAGTAAAAGCAAAACCACCAAGAAGCCTGATGAGTCAGAGAAGGAAATTCCTATGTAGGTGGAAGAGGAGACCAAGAAAAAACCTATTGAGACTGTGCATGTCACTACTACACCTGACAGTCAGACATTTAGACTGGAATAGTTCACCGCTACATTTCTACTTGTCCAGTTTTGAAGTGCACTACTCAGACTGCTACCTAAAGAAGCTACCAACAGACACAAGGGATTCAGGAGGGCCAAGCTAACAAATTTTTGGATAGCTGATGATGGAGAAGATTGTAGAAACAACAAATGGCATCATGAGGACAACCACATGCTTTTGAAAGACACATGGAAAACAAGGAGATGCACAACAAAATAGAATCAAGTCAGTTTGAAGATTGGTTGGATTAGTCACCAACTTTTTCCTATTTTTTAGCATAGTTTGTTAACCCAGTTGTTAGATGAAATGAATTCTTAGAGATTTTCAAGGGAAGGAGGCCAGCTCGTTCCTCCAGCTGTTGCCTCCCTTTTGTTATAAATAGATAGATGAAATGATTTAGTAGGTTCAGATGGTTGAACAAGGCTCCCTTAGACTGTAATATTTTGATGAAGTGACTGTGAATTGGCTATGTACTGGATTTAAGACATTTTGGTTAATAGAAATCAGCTTCTCTTTCAGCTTATTTTCTTCTGATGCTAAATGTTCATGCTTTGAATGATTCACATGGATTATTGTGGTGATGTTATGGTGGATGTTTGATCATTATATTATCATGATGTTTATTTAGCTTCCTTAGTTTTTGAGTTCAAGAAGATCTTGTGTTAAGAAACTTTCTTCCTTAGGATTTTGTAGACCTGATGTTTACAACAACCCCTACATTCGTCTCATTCAAGTATTCCCTCTATTCATACTTACTCCCAATTACTGATTGAAGTTAGCCAAGACCTTGATTTGGTGCATGCTAGCCCTATTTTCTGAGTTGGAACATTATCATTTTGAGTCTTTTTCCATTTGACCCTTTAAAACACTCTTACATTCACATATAACCTGATGGGTATTGGGCTTGCGTTCCATGCAATCTGAAGGTGATTCCTAGTGATAACAAGGGGGAGGGGCCATAAGAGCTTCTGCCTTCATGTGGTTGGCCATGTTCAATAGAGAATAACTTATTGGAGTCGTTTAATCTTGGAGCAAACCTCCCTCGATCCAACAGAGAAACAACAAAGTTAATGTTGACTTCGTTGTTGCTAATTCAAATCAAGTGAGGTAGTTTGATCAAATATTGGATGGACGACTCCAATAAATTATTCTCTAAACCAAGAGGAGCTCATTCAGGTATGTTCTGACACTCATAAAAATGCATCTTAGAGTAAATAATGCGCTACAAATATGACTTGTATTGACTTTGTAGATATTAATGGATGTTGAATGATTTTGGCAGGTACTTTAAGATCTTTCTTTGTCGAGCGAGGGAAGCTCAAGAAAAATAGAGGGTCATACAACTGAAGAGAAAAATGTGGGGAAACCATTCCAACTGTGCTGAATAATTCATCAGATCATGTGTGATTTCTCCTTTCAACATAGTTTATATAGCCATCAATTCTGGTTATGTTTAATGTTTATGAATTGTTATGTGATTATTTATTAATGCAGGGTTTTCTATGTGATAATTTATTGAGATATATCATATGTTTAGTACTTGTTATGTTCTCACATTGCATCCAGTAATGGTAGATTGGAGTCCATTTATATTGAGTGAAAGAAGCCTTAGCTTCCTGTAGGGATTGATGAAGCGTTAGTTCATGCATCTACTATTAGGGCATACATTGGAATGTCTATTACTCTTACCACTAATCTCAAGAGCATGCAAATGCTTCATGAATATTTTAAAGAAATTGTGATAAAAAAAATTGTACTTTGCAGCAAGATGTTGAAGAATCAACATTCAATATTGAACATATTTCATTAAAGAATACTTCATATCATGTAAATATTTTTATGAATCGACATTGAAGGTTGATAGGATTAATGGTATATGTATGATTTTATTTAGTGTGTATATTTTGAAGGACTATTTGAGAAAGAGAAAGAAAGACAACTTTTTATGTGAGATTCATCACAAGAGTTTAATTTGTTTTTTGGTTTACTTTAAGTTTCAAAATTTTGGATTCACAAGCTCATTGTCATTGGTTCTCACCCACTCACACTTCTTAAATCCCTCACAGTTTGTTTTAGTTTCACTTTCAAAATAAATTTTGTTTCTTCACCTTCGTTATGCAGGAACATTTTCTAGAAATGCATGCTAAGAAAAATGGATTGGCATCGTATCTAACATTTATGGTTTGAATGAATTAAAGAGACATGGAGACCCTTTATTACT
>JASDQU010108130.1:33692-52955 GCA_032191745.1 Picea mariana | reverse complement strand
ACCACTAATCTCAAGAGCATGCAAATGCTTCATGAATATTTTAAAGAAATTGTGATAAAAAAAATTGTACTTTGCAGCAAGATGTTGAAGAATCAACATTCAATATTGAACATATTTCATTAAAGAATACTTCATATCATGTAAATATTTTTATGAATCGACATTGAAGGTTGATAGGATTAATGGTATATGTATGATTTTATTTAGTGTGTATATTTTGAAGGACTATTTGAGAAAGAGAAAGAAAGACAACTTTTTATGTGAGATTCATCACAAGAGTTTAATTTGTTTTTTGGTTTACTTTAAGTTTCAAAATTTTGGATTCACAAGCTCATTGTCATTGGTTCTCACCCACTCACACTTCTTAAATCCCTCACAGTTTGTTTTAGTTTCACTTTCAAAATAAATTTTGTTTCTTCACCTTCGTTATGCAGGAACATTTTCTAGAAATGCATGCTAAGAAAAATGGATTGGCATCGTATCTAACATTTATGGTTTGAATGAATTAAAGAGACATGGAGACCCTTTATTACTCGGAAAATTCAAAGAGACATGGAGACCATTTATTCCTGGGAAAATTCAAAGAGACATGGAGACCCTTTGAAAATTCATATCTAGAATCTGTCCCCATTCAGTTTCATCAAAATTTAAAACAATGTTGGCACAGGGGTAGACCCATGGTTCAACGCTCAAGAGCGCACCAACAAGCCCTAGCTACTGGCCCTTTTGGCAACACCTGCGAAGCAGATGCAGTCTCACCTGAAGCAGCTATGAGGGGGTTGCAGGACAAGGATGTCTACAACCAGGGGAATATCAAGTGCATCTATTACAACAACAATATATCATACATCTATCATTCAACTAGCTAGATCCATCCTTCACAGATTTAGATTTGATATAGTACAATAAAGCAGGTAACAAAATAAAAATGACAGAGATCAAAGCATCAATCACACACAAAGAAACATATGTATGTGGTTCACCCTCTCTATAGGGCTACGTCCACAGAACTGTGCTTATGATTTATTAAAGTAAAGCCTACAATTCTTATATGCACTCCTAGCTAGAAGATATTCTTTCTCTTATCTCTCTCTCCCCTTCCTACGTACCCAGATGTAGGAATTGAACTTTGCACACAACAGAAGATCTTACAATACCAGAAGGCTCTCTCTCTCAACACTTCTCTCTCATAATACAACGATCTCTCTCTTCAATAGTAGAGCCCTTAACACTATTGTACCAAAACCTCTAATAACCTCTTGACCCAGGTGCTCTTGACCTTTATTTATACATTACAATAACTCACCAACAGCCTTAGGCTGAAACCTAGATGCCAAAACCCTAAATACCCAAACCCTAGGTGTCTAAAACCCTAGGTCAACTTGATCCACTTTTTTCGGGCTTCGCTAGCCTATCTTTCCTTCCTTCTCGCGTGGTGCTCCAAATTATCCAACGGTCGTTTGCTTGAGTTGTCCTTGATCCCTCTTCCTTTCTAATCTGTCATCCTCAATCTTCTCATCCATTGGCTTACTTTTCCATACCTCGCTCCATCTTCTTTTCTCTTTTGCTTACTTCGACCCAGTGACAGTCACTGTGTCTCTCGCGAAGTTCTCTTTTTACCTTTTCTCCCTTGTTCTCTGCTTCCTTCCATAACCAAGGGCCAATAGGCCCCCAACACTCACCTGTGACTCGTCCCGAGGCACTTTAGATCTGATCCTTCTATTTTTCTTTGGTTGTGGACTACACAGTGCAACCTTTACTTTCTGCTTTATGCTTCCTCTTCCTCCTTGTGCAGACTGTCTTTTCTGGGTTTGGTACCTTGTTTCAACTACACCTGGTAGCTAGACCCTTTTCCAGTTGTGTCTACTAGGAACTGTAAGGTAGCTGGTTGTCATGGTACAACTTCAGCCGACTCCCATTCACCAATCCTTCCTTCCATTCTCCCTTCAATGTTTTCAGTTGCACATCTCCTCCTTTTGTAACATAGGCGATATCATATGGTCCTAGCCAATGCATTCTGAACTTCACTGGGTGTCTTATAAACTTACTGTAATACACCAATACTAAGTCACCTTCCTTGAATGCCTTCTTCTTGATGTGCCTGTCATGATATGCATTCTCTCGTTCCTTTTGGACCTGCTGGTGGAATCCTGCAATGAATTGATCTTATTCTAGTTCAACCAACTATGAAAGCCTCTCTTGAAAAATGCCAGTATCATCCATGTCTATAAATGCAACAATTGTTAAGCTTGTTACCAAGTATTCCATTGGGACAATAGCTTTGATACCATAAACTAACTTGAAAGGATTCTGCATTGTTAATTTCTTGCAAGTGGTTCGATAGGCCCATAGTATTGTAGGTACTCTTAAGTCCTAGTCATCCCTATTCACAATGCAATTTTTTTTTAATGTTGTCTCCAAGATCTTATTGAATGCTTCAACTGTTCCATTTGCTTGTGGATGGTAAGGTGTGCTCTTCTGATGGTGGAATGCAAATTCTTCAGTCAGGGCATCAATTGTCTTATTGATGAAATGTGTGCCTTGATCAGTCATAAGGATTTTGGGGCATCCAAACCTGGTTATTATGTCATCAAATATAAAGAGCGCAACTATAGTTGCACTACAGTCTTTAACTGCTCTGGCTTCGACCCATATGGTTACGTATTCTTTCGCAGTAATGATATACCTTGATCTTGTGCATTTTCCTGGTGGGTTTATAGGTCCCATGAAGTCAACGACCCACTTTTCAAATGCTTGTAGGGTCATCTGAGGTGCTAATGGCATTTCATCTCATCTAGATGGTTTCCCAACTCTCTGGCATACATCATAGGCTCTAACAAATTCCTTAGCATCTATGTGTAAGGTAGGACACCAAAGGCCAGCTCTCAGGACCTTTTGCTTAGTCTCTCTAGTGTCCTCCTACGATGCCTTCATGAGATTCTGCAAGGATCAATGGTTGATCTGTCTCCATAGCACATCTTCTCAGTATCTCATCAGGTCCCAATTTGTATAGCTGACCATCTATAAGTGAAAAGTTTGCAGCGTGCACCACGAGTTGTTTCTTCTGGGGAATTGTATACTCACTAGGTGCCATTCCTATTGAAAGTAACTAGACTATGTCTGGGAAGTGGTCATCAATCTTCCTAATGGTGAGCAGCTGTGCATCTGACAGTGTATCCTCCAAATTGGTGGGTTCTTCACCATGTTCCAGCCTCGACAACTGGTTAGGACCCTTGTTCATTCTTCCTAGCTTAACTATGATTTCAAAATCATATTCTTGAAACAGTAGAAGCCATCTACATATCCGCCCCCACAACACTGGCTTGTTGACTAGGTACTTCAACACAGAGTGATCTGTGAACATTTTAAAGTGTTCTCCCAACAAGTAGTGTCAGAATTTTTGCAGCACATACACCATGGCTAATCCTTCTCTTTCTGTAGTGGTATAGTTAATTTCTACTGTAGATAGCTTCCTGCTAGCAAAGGCTAACGGGTGATCAATGTGACACAGGGCGCACCACCCAGGCACGTCCTCTCTCATAGGATCTTCTTATTCTCGGCCCGAAGAACTCCAAGGTTCTTCTATTTCTCTATCGGGAAATCTGCACCCACAACAACCTTTCTCGAAGGTCTTCCCTTTTCCACCGGGAAATTAGCTGAGTCTCGCTGTCTCGCGAGTTTGTGACTCAAAGCCTCCAACTCTTGCTTTCTGATCTTGCGATACTCGACCTGGCGATATGGGTATAGCTCCTTTCTCTATGAGCGCCTTCACCACACATAACCGTAGGCTAGGCTTAATTGTTAGCACCTCTCGCGACTCGCACCTTCGTGAGTTTGTGCGTTGAACTCTTGTGCCTCCCGTTGTGATTCCCCGAGATGCGATAAGTCAATGTTGAGCTGACTCCTTCCTTGACGGGCTTGGCTACTCGCAACCTCGCAACCTCACCACCTCGCCGGTTGAACCATCGAGCTTTCAACCTCCTATTCCACGAATCCCCGAGATGCAAGAATTCAACAGAGTGCTGACTCTAACTCTAGCCAACGCGTGTCCACTCGTCGACCATAAGGGTCCCACCTTATGCACTGCCACGCGTCCACGCGAACCTTGGTCTCGGCACTTTGCGACTCGCAAATCCTAACGCCAATGCTTCAATACTTCTCGTGGCGAGATCCCGAGGCTTCGTGCCACATGTACTCCACTCGCGCTCCGCTATGGCTCACACTACCTCCAGCTGTCGGGATACCGCTTCTCGCGATCTCGCGACTTTGGTTGCTCGACACTTGGGCTTTCACTCTACGAACCCCCGAGTTTGCGAGATCTCTAGATCTCTGCCACCTGTCCTCTACAGATGGACGGTTCCTGGCCTCCTCGCCACTGGCAATACTGAAGGACTTCCCTTCTCGCCTTCCAATGTCTGAGTCTGCGAGATGAAAGATTCTCCTTACACGCGTCCTCCATGATGAACGGCTCTAATCCTGTAGGGATATCGCGTCTCGCGATATCACAGTTCTTGTTGCACAACCTTTGGGGCTTCAACTCACGAGTCCCCGATACACGATACCACGTGTAGATCTGACGGCTCCTGTGACTCTGAATCGACGGCTCCGCCCCTCTTGAGCTTCCAACCCTTCGAAACCTTCTCATTGTAACCTCCTTGCACCTCTACAAGATTTGGCGATCCCTGGAACTTCAAGAAATCTCCTCAGAGGATTTCGATCGTCTGTTCTTCCTTGTATAATCCACGAAATTAAAAAGAGTATCTCTCCACGAGATTCCTTCGCCGCTTCGCCAACCTGCGACGCTTCTCTCCGACTTCTGACAGTAGCTTCCTGCAACTTAAGTCACACTTATCTACGTTGATCTTCAGCGACTCAAAGTCCTACCCTTCCTGAGTTTTTCTAAACTTCTTCAACCTCAACAAGGTTCTTTGCACGCATTCCTTGCGGCAAATCTGTGAACACTTCAACTGTTCGAGCTTCCTTCGACTCTGCGCTACTCCGCAACAACAGTCCTCCAAAGCTCCTGCTCAGACACATGACTGAGACTTTCTCCCTTAGCCTGCGCACGCCTTGCACGCTCTATTCCTAACTGCACCTTCGCGATGAATGAGAACAAAAGCTATCTCTCTGAGCTTTCTGTCAATGCACTCCCTTGCGGACAACTTCAACTGCACTCCTTGCAGGAATCCTTGCTCAAGCAGAGAAACGATTATAACTCATTCACTTCCTCTCAGACTTCAATCTTGACACATGAACTCATACACACAACATGATAACAAGTGCATAACAGGAAGAAATATTCATAAGCAGAGCATTCAACACACATATACAGAGAATAACACAACAACCATGAATCTGAATCAACTCCTTCTATTAATTCTAGATCTATACATGGGTGTTTTCTACAACTCTCTGCTATTCTCCTATGCTCTAGATTCTTCTAACTCCTTTTAATGTTACAATGATACAAATGAGGGTGTCTATATCCGGTTTCCCTCCTGCGCTCTAAAAAATGTCTAATCTACGAATTCAATTCTATCTACCTGCAACTACTACTATAAATGCCTCTGTCTATCTTAGAAAAGTGCGTATGGATCAAGGTCTGATTACATTCTTACCAAGGCACCTAAATTAAATGATCTCATTTATATTTAGCGCATCAACTTCAAGGGAAAATTTAAAAATTCAAAAACTTGCGTTGGACGTCTTCCAACTGTCTTCTGCTTCCACGTTGGTTTTGCTTGTCGTGAGGGATGCTCCTGCATCATACTCCCTTGCTTGGAAATTTGCATGGGCTCCTGTCCATGAGCTCCTGCACGGTATGTTCACGCTTCATAATTTTTGCTTCAGTCTCCCAGCTGGCATCTACAACTGGATGTCCCTTCCACTTGACCAAATATTCAAAATATTCTTTCCTTCTGGTTTTCTTCCCCACTCGTTTGTTCAGTATCTGTTCCATCTGTGGCTTCTCTGCGACTGGCATCTGCTTCTGCCACTAGACCTCTGGTTGATCATCACTTTCTGCTCCTGCTTCATCAGCTCTATATGGATATAAATCCAAAACACTAAATATCGGAGATATTCCGATCCCATCTGGTAACTTGATTTCATAAGCATTTTGTCCCATTTTCTTCAAGACCTTGCATGGCCCAATTTTCTTCATCTTCAACTTGTTGTATGTTCCTCTCGGGAACCTTTCTTTCCTCAAATGTGCCAGAACCAGATCACCAACTTCAAACTGAATTTGTCTCCGATGCTTATTTGCTCTGCGCTTGTACTCCTGACTTGACTTCAATAGTCGCTCCTTCACCTGGCCATGAAGTTCCTTCATCGCTTCAACGAATTCTCCTGCACTAGCACTGCTAGTATCAGTCTGTTCTGAATCCATCAATTCAGAAACTCCTCTCGGATGCATTCCATATACAATTTGAAATGGACTTTTTCCTGTGCTCCTGTTCACTGAATCATTGTAAGCAAACTCTGCCTATGATAATATGCTATCCCAGCTGCTATTGTGCTCT
The DNA here is from genome assembly GCA_032191745.1 of Picea mariana. Classification (NCBI taxonomy): domain Eukaryota; kingdom Viridiplantae; phylum Streptophyta; class Pinopsida; order Pinales; family Pinaceae; genus Picea; species Picea mariana. The sequence goes on along the minus strand of JASDQU010108130.1, from coordinate 46,434 downwards.
GTCACCAAGCTCCTCAACAAGTCTCCCAGACTCCTATTGACCACTTCTGTTTGTCCATCCATCTGAGGATGATAAGAAGAAATAAACATCAAATTAGTCCCCAGCTTCTTCCATAATGTTCTCCAGAAATTCCCTATGAATTTTGTGTCTCTGTCCGAAACTATGCTTTTCGGCAATCCATGAAGTCGAACAATCTCCTTGAAGAACAAATTTGCGATGTGAGTCACATCGCTAGTTTTCTGGCATGGAATGAAGTGTGCCATCTTAGAAAACCTATCAAATACTACAAATATTGAATCGGCAACTCTTTGTGTCCTCGGCAATCCCAATACAAAATCCATGCTAATTTCATCCCACGACTTCTCAGGTATGGGCAATGGTTGATAAAAACCCACATTCTGTTTCCTTCCTTTTGAATGCTGGCAAATCCTGCATCTGTTCACAAATTTCTTGACTTCTAACCGCATCCCTGGCCAAAAGTATGACTCGCTCAGCTTTGCAAATGTCTTATCATGGCCAAAATGTCCAGCCAATCCTCCACTGTGCTTCTCCTTCAACAAGTTCTCCCTCATGGAGCAATTTGGAATACACAGTTGATTGCCTTTGAACAACAATCCATCCTGGATCAAGTACTCTATCCACTGGCTTCTGTCTCTAAGAACTGGATTCTTAGCTGCTTCACAAGCTTGCTTAAAGTCTGAATCATCTGCATACATGTCCTTCATGTCATCAAAGCCTAACGTCCTGACCTTGAACTCCTACAACAACAAACACTTCCTGCTCAAAGCATCAACAACTTTGTTAGCAGTGCCAGAAATATGCTTTATCACAAAAGTGAAATTTTGCATGTATTCAACCCATTTAACATGCCTTTGATTCAACTTTTCCTGTTGAGTCACAAATTGTAATGCATGGTTATCACTATATAAAACAAATTCTTTTGGAATCAAATAGTGCCTCCATTTCTTCAATGCCTGTATGATAGCATAAAACTCTTTATCATATGTGGAATATTTCTCTTTTGCCTCATTCAAATTCTCATTGAAATATGCAATCAGCCTATCCTCCTGACTCAAGACCGCTCCTACGGCAAACCCGCTTGCATCACATTTCACCTGGAATGTCTTTTGAAAATCCGGCAACACCAAAACCGATTGCTCTGTAATCTTCCATTTCAACAAATTGAAACTCTTCTCAGCCTCTTCCATCCAGTGAAAAGATTTATGTCTTTTCTTCACTATATCCATCATTGCTACACTAATCCCACTAAAATTCCTGATGAATTTTCGGTAGAAACTAGCCAGTCCATGAAAACTCCTCACTTCAAATACGTTCCTCGGTGATGGCCAATTCTTGATTACCTCCACCTTATCTGGATCCATCATCAACTCATTTGCTGAAATAACAAACCCCAAATAAATGAGTTCTGTCTTCATGAATGAGGACTTATTCATGTTTATCAGCAGCGTCTCTTGCTGTAATCTCTTCATCACAATAGCCAAATGCTTCAAATGTTCAGCCTTTGTCTTGCTGAAAACCAATATGTCATCCAGATACACGATGAAAAACTTCCCGATGAACTCCTTCAGGACTTCATTCATCAACCTCATAAAGGTACTTGGTGCATTTGTCAAGCCAAACGGCATGACAAGACATTCATACAAACCTTCATTTGTCTTGAATGCTGTTTTCCACTCATCACCTTATCTCATACGAATCTGATGATATCCACTCTTCAAATCTATCTTTGAATTTTTTTTTGCCCCACTTAAGCAATCCATCAGATCATCCATCCTTGGCAATGAGAATCTATACCTAATAGTTATCTTGTTGATGGCTCTCGAATCAGTGCACATCCTCCAACCTCCATCTTTCTTCGGACTGAGTACTGTTGGAACAACACACGGACTCAAGCTTTCCCTGACCAAACCTTTGTCCAACAACTCCTGGACCTGTCTTTTAACCTCTTTATTCTCCTGCGGCGTCAATCTGTACATGGATTTGTTTGGTAAACTAGCTCATGGTATGAGGTATATATGATGACTCATGCTCCTCATCGGTGGCAACGAACGAGGTAGTTCGTCCACTACAATATTAGCGAACTCTTCCAAAAGTTCCTGAACTTCTCCTGGTAAATCATCCACTCTTGTGCTAGTCAGAACAATTCTCGGTTTTCTGACCACAAAGAATTGTGGATCCTCCTTCCTCTTAACTTCTGTAAGAAGTTCTTTCCCACTCATGAGAAGTACTGTGTTGTTTACCTCCGGCTTCACCTCTTTATCTTCAATTGGACACAACATGTGAGTTCTCCCATTCTTCTTCAGGGTATATGATAGAAATGTAATTCATCCTCCCATCATGAATTACATTTCTATCATATTTCCATGGTCTACCCAACAATAAATGACAGACATCCATAGGAATAACATCACATAAAATTTTATCATTATATCCTCCTATCTTAATGTCAACTAAGCACTGTTTAGTGACATTTACCTAATGTTTCTTCTGTAGCCATGAAACTTTGTATGGATTCGGGTGATCAGTTGTCTCCAGCTCCAACTTTTCTACCATCTCGGTTGAAATGAGATTATCTGTACTTCCACTGTCCACGATAACCTTGCATGCCCAACCCTTGGTCTTGCAAGCAGCCCTAAAAAGACTGTTCCTCTGTGCTGGATTCTCCATCTCCTTCTCCAGCGTCAAAAGGACCTTCCACATTACCAGCGATCTTCCGCATTTAGCATACTCTACCTCAACATATTGCCTCTGTGCCTCGGCGATGTGAGTCTCTCCTCCATCCTTCCTTTTATCTCGACAGTCGACTAACTTGTGCCCATTTTTCCCACATGTGAAACATGTGATTACTCCACCTCTTCCTCTTCCTCTACCTCTGGTATGAGGAAACCTATTATTATCAGCATATCCTCCTCTCTGCTCAGTATGCTTCTCTTTTTGTTTAGCATATCGCCCTTGATGTGGACTTCCACCTCTCTCTGTCTGAGTCTGAGGTTTCTTCCAGTCATCCTTGGGCTTCTGGTATTTATCTTGGGCAACTGATTTGCCTTTGGAATGACTCCTGCCTCAGCCCCTCTGACTTTGTTTACGGCTCAGCTTCTCCTCAGATTTCAAAGCCAATTGGTAAGCATCCTCCACCATTCGGATGGTTGCCATATTTATTTCATCCTGAATTTCATACCTCAGGCCATTCATATACCTGGCCACTTTTTCGTCATTGCTTTCGCGATGACCTGCTCTGATATTCAACTTGTAAAATTCCTTTGTATACTCTTTCACCGCCATCAGCTTCTGTCTTAGGTTCTGCATTCTCCTGAATAGAGAAATTTGATAGTCCCTGGGAATGAACTTTGCCTTCATCTTTGCAATCATCTTGTCCCAGCTCTTAATTTTCTACTTGCCTTGGCAACACCTGTTAGCCTGCAGTTCATCCCACCATAATGCTGCGTGTCCTTTTAATCTCATGACGACATGCCTGACCTTCTTATCATCTTCGATATCTTCATAATCGAAGTAAGTGTCAAGAGCTCTAATCCAGTCTAGCAGCTCTTCTGCATCTAGACTCCCTTCATAAGCTGGAATGTCCATCTTTTTTTTCAAACTCATCCGAGCGATAGCCTTAATTAAACGCTCATTGGCTGCATCTTCTGCTGGGATTTCTTCTTCTTCATGTTCAACATCACCTTCATCCTCAGATTCACTGATATCTCCTACATCAGCGTTTCGCCTTTGTCTTATCTCCATGTCCTCCATTCTGGCACGAGGATTTCACATTCCTCTTTCCATGTCTGGATTCTGTACTTGCCTACCTCTTTCTCTGGACATTTCCCTTTCCTCCTCTGGATCGGGTGATTGTCTACCTCTTCTCCTTGGTGGCATGGTGAATTTTCCCTTTTTCTCTGCTACAAAAAGAAAAGAAGCTTTTCTATGCTCTAATACCACTTGATGTAGGGCGCGCCACCCAGGCACCTCCGCTCTCATAGGATCTTCTTCTTCTCGGCCCGAAGAACTCCAAGGTTATTCTATTTCCCTATCGGAAAATCTGCACCCACAACAACCTTTCTTCGAGGTCTTCCCTTTTCCACTGGGAAATTAGCTGAGTCTCGCTGTCTTGCAAGTTCGTGACTCAAAGCCTCCAACTCTTTCTTTCTGATCTTGCGATACCCGACCTGGTGATACAGGTATAGCTCCTTTCTCTATGAGCACCTTCACCACACGTAACCATAGGCTAGGCTTAATTATCAGCGCCTCTCACGACTCGCACCTTCGTGAGTTTGTGCGTCGAACTCTTGTGCCTCCTGTTGCGATTCCCCGAGACATAATAAGTCAATGCTGAGCTGACTCCTTCCTTGACGGGCTTTGCTACTCGCAACCTCGCAACCTCGCCACCTCGCCGGTTGAACCGTCGAGATTTCAACCTCCTATTCTGCGAATCCCCAAGATGCAAGAATTCAACGGAGTGCTGAATCTAGCTCCAGCCAACGCGTGTCCACCCGTCGACCACGTGGGTCCCACCTTATGCTCTTCCACGCGTCCACACAAACCTTTCTCTCGGCACTTCGCGACTCGCAAATCCTAACTCCAATGCTTCGGGACTTCTCGCGGTGAGATCCCGAGGCTTCGTGCCACCTGTATTCTACTCGCGCTTCGCTATGGCCCACACTGCCTCCAGCTGTCGGGATATCGCTTCTTGCGATCTCGCGACTTTGGTTGCCCGACACTTGGGCTTCACATATGGTTTCAAAGGTATTCTCATCTCTCCCATAGGTCCTTTTATTCCCTTCATATCAGTGAACTTGGTTGGAAACAAGTCCTGATATTCATGCAGTAACTATGTAATCTTGTCAATGGTAGCAACGTTCCAATAATCTCCGATATTGGCACTCTTTGGTGTCTCTTTTGTTCCAATATTGACCTTTTTGATCTTGATTGGCTACCCAATAAATGGTAGTTCAACTCCTGGTCCCTCCACATCTCTTTGGCCTTCTATTTCAGTGATGTTTACCTTCCTTGGATCATCGTCATCATCGACATTGATGTTGTAGTAGCCTTGCAATTTCAGGAGAGGCGCAGTCCATTCATCCTCCTCTTGTTCCATAGGGAGGCTAGGTGCCTCTTTGAATACCTTTTGTCTCACAATCTATAATGATTGGTCTACTGAAGGATATTCATTCTCAAATAAAAAGGTGGTGATAAAATTTTGAATCATACCTTCCCAATCTGCAGTGACGAGGCGCAACTCTGCTTAAAGGTACCAGTTGATAGGGGTCATGTACAATGTGTTAATGAATCTGTGAACCCATTGTTCTTGAAGAATCTTGCTCTAGGCCTCTTCGCATCTTCACACATGGTCCTTTGGGAAACTTTGACCGGTATACTTGACTTTGCAACTTACTGCTTGTGCTGAGAACCGCGCTGTCATCAAGGTTCATAATTGTGTCCAGTCTGTGATGTTGCTTTTATGTGTCCACCACCATCTTGCTGGTGTGGCTTTCAGGGCCTCATCCATTTCTAACAATCTCTGTTGTATTGGTACACTTGTTTCAAAATCTGATAGGAAGGCTTCTAAGGGGTTCATCCCATCAAATGTGGGTAAGTTGCTTACTATTGTGCCGATCCAGTGAAATTCTCTAGTTAATCTAGCACATCTTTTGGTAGATACTTCATACATATGGTTTTGCCAATTTTCTAGCACTTCTTCTGAATTTGATGAACATGTGCTATCACTTCGCCAACTCAGATTCATGTTAGTTGTAGGGTTGATGTAATCTTGTTGTCTAGCTGTTAGTTTGTAGATATTTTCCAGTTCGTATGCATGATCTTCTTCTCTGATGGGTTCTGTGTACCGTTGACCCTCATCTAGATCTAAGGGTGCAATGACCCTAAGGCCATATTTTTCAAATTTCACACGTCTTTTCTTCAAATCAACAACAGTGGAATTGTTAAAGGCCCAATCGATTCCTAGCAATGCAGGGTAATGGAAACTGTCATCAACAATTTCAATTACCTCAAAATCTGCAAAGGTTCTAACTCCGTGGATGTCCACAGGGACATGCTCCAATCTTCCAAATGGGCTGACAACTTGTTGATTATCCATCCTAAGCCTTATAGGGGAATAAACTAACTTTGGTTTTCCCATCAGTGCCCAAGTTTTCTTCGTCATGACATTAACCTCTGACCCTAAGTCAAGGACCACATAGTCTATGTCATACTCTCCTATCTGAGCATTTGAGTGTAATTATTTGTTTGTCCTTCTCCTTTTCCCAATTTGGTGTACTTCCCTACTCAACAAGGGGTCTATCTTTCCTAGCTCATATTGCTTGATTAAATTATGAAGTTCCCTTACAACGTTTTCATCTTGAATTAGCTTAATACAAGTATGTAGAAATTCCATGAGCTTGCTTACCTCTTTTTCTTGCTTCGGCGAAGCTGACAGATCAAATGCCTGAGGCATTCCATATTCTCTTATTTATGGTTGTTTTTTTGATGAGGACCCTTGGTCCCTCTTGAAATCTTGTCTTGCTTCCTCAAAGATTTGTCTTTCTTTCTTTGCATCAAAAGCCTGAGTCTTCTCTGAAACTTTCCTGATACTTGAATCTTTTGCAATCTTTCTTTGAATCATTCTATCTTCTCCTATAGCAACACCTCCTCGAGTAATAACAATGACTCTCGGGTCTTCTCCGTGAGGTTCAACATATATTGACTATACTTGTGGGTTCTGTTGAGGTCCTCATCTTTCTTGAAGCTTAGCCAACAACATAGGGAAATCTTCTATGACATGCTCAAAAGAATTGCAATAACTGCAAGTAGTACAAGGGTTATGAAAATCCCTTGCTAGATGTCCTGGCTATGCACAGTTATAAAAAATTATCTATCCTCAGCCTCGGCCCATTCCTCCTTCTCGTCCTCTTCCTCTATATCCACCGCAAGGATTGAAGTTTCCTCTTCTTAGGGAGTTGTATTGCGTAGTGTTTCCTTCTTGTTGTACTTCGCCTTGGATATTGTATACATCTCTTGACCTTTCATGCATGAGGTCATAGGCCCTACAGTCTCTTTCATGATGCCCTACTGACTTACAAAAGGTGTAGTATAGGTTTGCAGGTGTCTGAACATACTTCTGCATGTAATAGCACTCACCAGGGCGATGTCAGTTTCTGCATACTTCACACCAGGGCAAGTTAACTTGCTTCAAGGGGCTTGGTGCTCCTGAGGCCAAATATTCGTGAAATATGGGACAATGTTCCTTATCATGACCTTTCTTTCTGCATCTTACACACCATATATCTTCTCTTTTGTCCTTCCCCTTATCCTTCTTCATATCCTTGACTTGCAGAGACAAACTAGTCAGCTGGCTCAAGATCTGGCTCATACCTGAGCTAGACTCTCCCATGGGGGATGATTCAAGCTTCATGGTGATCTCCAATGCTTCTGCCTATGAATCAATCTTCTTCTGCATCAGGGGAACTCTGATATGTGGTAAAAGATCAGTGATAAAACATTCTTTGTTCTGTTCATCTGGGATCTTAAAAGTCAATCTTCTAGTTAGGGTCTTGAATCTCTGATCAAACTCCTAGACAGGTTCGACCACCTTTTGCTTGATATCATTTATCTCTATAATACATTGTGACTCCAACTTAGGTTTTTTAAACTTTGAAATCAATTTGTTCTTGATCTCATTCAATGGTTTAGGCTGCGCAAGTCCTTGGACAAGCTTCATGTACCATCTCAACGCGCAGTCTCTGAGTGTAGTGCTAAATTGGTTTCTTTTAACAGCTTCGTCCGTAATATTTTTAATGTTCCATACAACCTCACACATGAACCAGTGCTGATCATGATCTTTAGATCCATCTCCTCTAAAGATATGGAGCCTCATCTCATCTGCCATGGAGCTATCTAGGTTTCCTATCTGAGTAGATGTTGAACTGCTAGTAGTAGTACTCTGTGGACTCTAATGATTCTGACTATTTTGATTACTTAGTACTATTGAGGCAACATGAGGGTTAACAGTACTTACTTCGGTGTTCGGTGTAGTTCTCGAGGTTTCTGGCTTGTTTCAACGAAGTTTTTCAACTTCCCCTTCTTCTGCTCTGGTGGGTTATGAATGTTCTTCGTCTATTAGATCTACCTCTTCTCCACTGTAGAAACCTTCTTCTCTGTAGTTTTTCTTAAAGAGGTTCTCAAGGTGAACCCCTTGAAATACTCTTCCACTGCACGTATGTCCCGCTTCTGTGTCGCTATCGCTTTTCGAGTTCTTAAACATTAGCCTTTTCAAATCCACTAGATCTACTGTATTTTCAAGACGTTCTTTTCATGCAACAATATCTTGATTCTCAACTTTAGAAAGTGAAATTTTTTTTTTCTGGGTCCTTTGAAAAAGTATCTCTTAGCTTGGCTATATGATTCTACTCTGTCAACAACAAATTCAGTGATATACCCTTCAATGGTACTATCAAACCAATGATCTACTGCTCTGGATACAATGTTGTCAACTCTTTTAACCTTCCGGATCAGTGCAAACGTCCAAACCACATGAGGTCTAGATCTGGTCTTGAACTGGGTATCAGCTAACCTAGCCAACCAATCAAACAACTCCTGATGGATCCCTCCAAAGAAGATCTCGTGAATTTCGGTGAAAATGTATCTTTATAACCAATCCTCAGTGCTCAGGTTAGGGTTCTTATTTTGGGCTTTAGGGAAGTCCCTCTCTTGATCTTCTATCCACTTTTGAATCTCTGTCTTTGATGGGAACCACCTTGACATTCCCTCAAGAAGATTCTAGTCATGACAATAGAACCATTTGTTGGCATAGGGGAAGACCCAGGGTTCAACGCTCAAGAGCGCACCAACAAGCCCTGGCTACTGGCCTTTTTGGCAACACCTGCAAAGCAGATGCAGTCTCACCCGAAGCAACTATGAGGGGGTTGCAGGATAGGGATGTATACAAATAGGGGAATATCAAGTGGGTCTATTACAACAACAATACATCATACATCTATCATTCAACTAGCTAGATCCATCCTTCACAGATTTAGATTTGATCTACTACAATAAAGCAGGTAACAACATAACAACAACAGAGATCAAGGAATCAATCACACACACAACAAAAAATGTACGTGGTTTACTCTCTCTCTAGGGATACGTCCACAAAACTATTCTTATGATTTATTAAAGTAAAGCTTACAATTCTTATCTGCACTCTTAGCTAGCAGATCTTCTTTCTCTTCTCTCTCTCTCCCCTTCCTACACACCCAGTTGCAAGACTTGAACTTCACACACAACAAAAGATCTTACAATACTAGAAGTCTCTCTCTCTTAGCACTTCTCTCTCATAATACAATGATCTCTCTCTTCAACAGTAGAGCCCTTAACGCTATCGTACCAAAACCTCTAGTAACCTCTTGACCCAGGTCCTCTTGACCTTTATTTATACATTACAATAACTCATTGATAGCCTTAGTTCGAAACCTAGGTTCCAAAACCCTAAATACCAAAACCCTAGGTGTCTAAAACCCTAGGTCAACTTGATCCACTTTTTTAGGGATTCACCAACCTGTCTTTCCTTCCTTCTCATGCGGTGATCCAAAGCATCCAATGATCGTTTGCTTGAGTTGACCTCGATCCCTCTTCCTTTTTGATCTGTCATCCTTGATCTTCTCATCCAATGGCTTGCTTTTCCATACCTCACTCCGTCTTCTTTTCTCTTTTTCTTACTTTGACCCAGTGACAGTCACTGTGTCTCCCACGAAGTTCTCTTTTTACCTTTTCTCCCTTGTTCTCCGCTTCCTTCCATAACCAAGGGCCAACAAACAACAAAAAAAAATTTCCATTAACTGGTCTAGAGATATGAGGAAGAATGATGCGAATATAGTTGCGGATATTGAAGCTCAACTAGAAATTTATTAGCTAAGAGAGCTCCATGGTTTTCTCACTAAAGACAAATGTATGGAAAGTTACTTGTGTTGTTTTATTGTAGATAGATAAAATCAATAGATTTAGTGGCTACACCTTGCTCAATGGTTGGTGCAATACAACTTATGATTGTGCTACCAAAATGAGATCATATAGATTTATTTATGGAAAAAACCATCCTTCCATAGACTCGTATTTGTTAGGCACATCCAAAGTTCAAAACGTGGATTGCACACTTGAACAAGAGCCACCATTCTTCACACATTTAAAGACAATCTAGTTTGGATTTAAAATTGAATGAAGCAACAAATCGATCAACATTTATGTAGGCATTTTTTTGAAGGCATAGATTAAGTTCTTTCTTATCTCCAATCATCTAAGAAGACCTATCTCAAAGCTAAGGGCCCCCAAAAACTAGTAGCAAAGTTCTGTCGACCCTTTATACGAATCCATTATATTGAGTGAAAGAAACCTTAGCTTCCTATAGGGATTGATGGAGCATTAGTTCATGCATCTATTGCCAGGTCATACATTGGAATGGCTATTAATCTCACCACTAATCTCAAGATAATGCAAAGGATTCATGAAGATTGTAAAGACACTGTGATAAAATAATTGTACTTTGCAGTAAGATGTTGAAGAATCGACATTTAATATTGAACACATTGCCTTGAAGAATACTTCATATCATGTAAATATTTTTATGAATCAACATTGAAGGTTTATAGGATTAATGGTATAAGTATTATTTTCTTTAGTGTGTATATTTTGGACTCGTCGAGGAAGAGAAAGAAATACAACTTTTTATGTGAGAGCCATCGCAAGAGTTTAATTTGTTTTGTTTTTTTTACTTTAAGTTTCAAAATTTTGGATTCACAAGCTCATTGTCATTGATTCTCACCCACTCGCACTTCTTAATCCCTCACATTTTGTTGTAGTTTCAATTTCAAAATAAAGTTTGTTTCTTCACCTTCATTATGCAGAAACATTTTCTAGAAATGCATGCTAAGAAAAATGGATTACCATTGTATCTAACATTTATGGTTTGAATGAATTAAAGAGACATGGAGACCCTTTATTCCTGGTAAAATTCAAAGAGACATGGGGACCCTTTGAAAAGTCATATCTAAAATCTGTCCCCATTCAGTTTCATCAAAATTTAAAACAACAAAAACACATTTCCATTAACTAAGAGATGTCCATGGTTTTCTCACTAAAGAGAAATGTATGGAAAGTTACTTGTGTTGTTTTATTGTAGATAGATAACATCAATAGATTTAGTGGCTACACCTTGCTCAATGGTTGTTGCAATACAACTTATGATTGTGCTAAAAAAATGAGATCATATAAATTTATTTATGGAAAAACCCTCCTTCCATAGACTCATATTTGTTAGGCACATCCAAAGTTCAAAAAGTGGATTGCACACTTGAATAAGATTCACCATTCTTCACACATTTAAATACAATATAGTTTGGATTTAAAATTGAATGAAGCAACAAGCCGATCAACATGTCTCTAGGCATTCTTTTGAAGGCACAAATTAGGTGTTTTCTTATATCCAATCATATAAGAAGACCTCTGTCAAAGATAAGTGTCCCCAAAAACTAGCGCCAAAGTTCTGTCAACCTTATTTAATACTCTATCATTTTGGACAAGTTTCTTATAGATGACCTTTTCTATCTCACTCCAAGATTAACATGGCCTTTCATGTGTCCTGGTCACTCCAATATGACCTTTTCTATCTCCAATATTAACCTGGTCTTTCATGTGTCCTAGTCACTCCAATATGACCTTTTCTATCTCACTATCCATTTGCTTGGTCATAATAGTGGTGTTGCAGAAAGGAGGCTCATCAATTTTGTATTTTTTTTTTAAACACCTACAGGTCATCGGTATTCTGATGTCCCTAGCATAGATGATATAACATAAAAATTGGAAGCTCGATGTTACCTTCCATCGGCCTCCGACATTCCTAACATGGCTGTCATGGCGTCAACGTCACAGGTGAGACATCGTTTATGTAGCATCCATGTCGGAAGATCGATGTTGTATTCTATCGGTTGTCCAACATTCATAGTGTCGTTGTCATGGAATCAAAATCATAGGTGAAACTTCCCTGATATAGAATAGACGTCAGAAGACATATGTAGCTTCCGTCGGGCGTCTGACGTTTCTAGCATCGTTGTCATGGCGTCAATGTCATAGGTGAAACATCGCTGATATAGCATAAACATCATAATAATGAATGTACATTCCCTTGGTCATCTGACGTACCTAGCATCGTTGTCATGGCGTCAACATCACAGGTGAAATGCCCCTGATATAGCATAGACGTTGGAAGACCGATGGTCTGTGGCGTCGCAAGTGCGACTTCTTGGTGTCGTTGTAGCGATGTCCATAGTGGGCTTGGACAATGAAGTCTGAGACGACACGTTTCCACATGAAATGACGCAACATAGATGATATTGGTGTTTTTGGAACATCGACGTCATGTGAAATGACATTTGAGGGGGTCCGATGTTTGTCCATCTTCCGAAAATATAAAGTTGCAATTGCTACGAAAACGTCGTCGGAATTTGACCCAATTGTACTAGCAATTTTTCATTATGGACTGATGGATGTTAATGTTTATGATACAATAATATATTGATGATGAACAAATGAACATGGTTGAATAACTAAAACTAATATTCATTATGGTTTAAAGGATGAATAAGTGGTATAATTGCTCATTACTAATTCAACCCTCCTCTCAGTAATCCAACACAATCTTTTATGTATCAACTGCAATTGTTCGAGACATATGGAC
>JASDQU010108130.1:9352-20037 GCA_032191745.1 Picea mariana | reverse complement strand
TGGTTCTTTCTCTCAGCAACACCATTTTGTTGTGGTGTATATGGAACAATGTGTTGCATTTGGATTCCCTGTGTAGTGTAGTAACTTGTAAAATTATTGTTCACATATTTTCCTCCATTATCTATTCTTAACCTTTGAATTTGATGTCCAGATTGCTTTTCTACAAGAGCCTTGTAGGCCAAAAACTTGTCAAAACATTCTCTCTTAAGTTTTAATAAGTAAACCCAAGTACGTCTGGAAAATTCATCAATGAAAGTTAATAAATACTTGCACCCAGAAAAAGAAGGAGAAGAAAGTGGACCAGACAAATCACTGTGAACAAGCTGCAAAGGAACTGAGGCGTGCCAAGAGTCACGTTTTTCAAAACTATCCTGATGATGTTTGTCAAGAACACAACCAGCAAAAACACCATCTCTTCATGAAACAAGAGGAAGACTAGTCACCATCTGTTGATTACATAGTTGGTGCAATAAGTGATAGTTTAGATGACCAAACCGCTCATGCCAAAGTTTTCTCAAGTCATCGCTATGAGCAACAAAAACTGATGAAAAAGATGATGACCCAAAGTTGTCAAACTTGTACAACCTGGTAATATCATCAACAATTCCAGTTGCAAGAACATTCTTAGGATCTTTTAGATCCTTGATTACAACTTGGTGAGGTGAAAAATCTACGGTTTTACCTTCACTTGAATGAGTGATTTGATATACTGATAGAAGGTTACAAGAAAGACTTGGAACACATAATACATTATTGAAATGACCATTTTCTACTTGAACTATTCCAGATCCTTCAACACTAAGAGATCTATCATCACCAACAAATATTTTCTTGGTGTTACATTCATTTAGAGTAGAAAATATGTCTCTATCCTTAGCCACATGATAAGATTCTCCAGAATCAATAAGCCACTTATCAAAAGTAGAAGTAGAAGGTGTATTGAAGGAGAAACCAAAAGCAGAAAGTGCATGTCCATGAGAAGAAGATGAATAAGTAGAATCAATACTGATGTTTTGCTTCTTCATCACCGCTTCTAAAGCTGCCATCTTCTTGAAACATTTGGACTCATCATGACCTCTTTATCACAAAAGTTGCAATGTTTGTCAATCTTCTTATTTTTATATTTTTCTCATTTGCCTCCATGCGGAGCAAAAGATGTCTGAGTGGGTTTAGGACCCTTATATTTCTTGTTGTTGTGGCAAAGATTTTTCTTCTTGGGATTCTTGGGTTTATCTTTCTGCTGGGAAACTAAGGCTTTGTTGGAGGTACCTGCAGTGTGGATCACTCCAAGTTGTACAAGCTTATCTTCCTCTCTAATAAAAGAAGTACAAAAGGAATCAAGAGTTAGTTTTTCATAAGCTTTCCCTAGATCCTATCTCATGGCATAAAAGTTATATACAAACACAGAATATGCACTACCTAGCTTAGAAAGAATAAGATAGATGCAACTCTCTTCCTCCATTTTTATCTTACATTCTTCACATAAAATTCTGAGTGCTTTAAACCTAGATAGATAGTCTCAAAGGGAAAAAAAATCACTTGGACTCAAGGTCAGTACTTGATTTCCTAACTGTTTTTCTCAAATAATATTGAGTTTACCAAACACAGATTCAATCTTTTCCCAAGCTTCTTTGGGGTCATCAATTTCTTGAAGGTGGTTTCTTAAATCAGGAGAGATGGACATTTTGATTATTCCACGTGCTTTGTCACTCCTATTAGCCCATTTGGCTTTCTTATCATCATTAGTGGGTTATTTTTCATTTCCCAATGTAAACTGGTACAAGCCTTTACTTCTTAATAAATCTTCCATATGAGATTTCCATTGGAAGTAGTTGGTGTTGGTAAGCAAAACATTACTTGTAGAATCTATATTAAATATGTAAATAATATGGATTTAAAAAATGATACTGATGATCTGGATGGAAAGAGCTCGAAAATTTATGTGATTTTAAAAAAAATAGCACTGAAAATAGATTTCGGATGTGAGAGTTATGCCCTTTTAAAAAAAGGCATAAACAGTAACCAAATGACCACGTGATAGTGTAAGTTGTTTTATGAAGTGACCCACTTTTATAAAGAGAAGTGGGGATCACTTTTACAATGAAGTTACTTTATAACAGAAATGTTGCATCCAAAATAAACAACTCTAAAATAAAATATTAAAGCTACTTATAGTGATTCACTTTTATACTTGAACTGAAATACACTTTACAATTTTAGCATGAACTTTTTCAAAAAAAAGTAACAAAAAAGAGAATTGAACTCAAGACCTCTTCCTTAATAAGGAAAATTTTAACCAAATGATCTAGCAAAACATATTGTAATGTTCAGAAGGAGGATTGAGGGTGTTGGTGTTGTTGTTGTTGAAGACGACCTTGGAGAGCGTGCTAAAAAAAAACTCTTTTCACACAAGAAAAACTTTTTGCTTCTCGATGACAACAAGGGTTAGATCTCAGTTAGCTTACCTGGAAGATGCACCTTTTCCTATATGTTTCTGATTTTCCGAGATCACACATGGTGTGGGGAAAAGAGCATATGCAGATATAAAAGAATCGCAACCCATAAATAAATAATACAAAACCGAAATAAAACCAAAATACTACTTTGCAAAAATTTAAAAAATGCATATTCAAGCTTTATACCTCCGGATCTGACTGTAATGGTCGTATCTTGGGCAAATGGAAACATTTTCGAGTGAAACGAAAAGTGTTCCTAAATGAAACACATGCTCCAGAGGCAATGGAAGAGTCCTCTCAGCCCATAAATTTACAGAAATGATAGAAAATAGAGATGAGGTAACTCGACTTCATGAACTCAATCTACAACAGGAGCGGGTATTCAAACAGGCTCTGATACCATGTTCGAAAACACATGTATTCCAACAGAGGATGAAAACCTTCATTAACCACTCACATAACCATATAAAATATCAACACACTGATGTTTTCATGTGGTAAAACCCCTACTGGGAAACATCCACGGCCCCAGCCAACGCGACCACTTGGAGTAGTTTATTAATGCAAAAGAAAAATATTACAAAGACATTTTACAATAGAGTTTCTGACAATCGATGATCAGAAAATGAATCTCCATGCTCTTTAAATAGAGATCATGGACCAATCAAGTGTTAATCGATAGATCAATGGCCGTTAAGATCAAGGAGAGTATGAACCATCGGATCACTCTATGTCAGGAACATATCGTGACCGTCGAATTTCCTAACTACAAATGCATACTAAAGAAACACACTAAGAAACTATTGGTCCTTGGTTATTGAAGGAAGTGGAGAAAAAGGAAGAAAAGGTGAAAAGCGAACTTCTCGGAAGACACAGTAACTGTCACTGGGTCGAACTGAGAAAAAGAGCAGAAAAGATGGAGCAAAGTATGAAAATGGAAGTCATTGGACGAGGATATCGAGGATGACAGGTCAACAAGGAAGATGAATCGAGGACAACTCAACAAGTGGGAAAAGCCATCGTTGGATGCTTTGGAGCACCGCGTAAGAAGGAAGGAAAGACAGGTTGGTGAATCCTGGGAAAAAGTGGGTCAAGTTGACCTAGGGTTTTAGACACCTAAGGTTTTGGTATCTAGGGTTTTGGCACCTAGGTTTCGGCCTAGGGCTATCAGTGAAGTATTGAAATGTATAAATAAAGGTCAAGAGGACCTGGGTTGGGTTGGTACGATATTATTGTTGATCTAGCTCTATTTTTGTGGTAAGATATTATTGTATTGAGAGAGAGAAGTGATGAGAGAGGGCGCCTTTCGGTATTGTAATATCTTCAACTGTGTGCAAAGGCCAAGTCCTACAGCTGGGTGCACAGGAAGGGGAGAGAAAGAGAGAATAATAAAGAAGATCTGCTAGCTGAGAGCGCAGACAAGAACTATATGCTTTACCTTAATAAATCATAAGCACAGTTCTGTGGACATAGCCCTAGAGAGAGGTTGAACCATGTATATCTTGCGTTGTCTGTGTGATTGATGCTTAGATCTCTATTTTTGTTAATAGTTTGCATTGTTGTGTTAGATTAGATATATAGTTGTACAGGATAGAGCTAGCTTGATGAGTGATAGATGCATGTTGTGTTACTATTGTACTAGATCCACTTTATATTCCCTTGGTTGTAAACATCTTTGGCCTGCAACCCCCTCATAGCTGCTTCGGGTGAGACTGCATCTGCTTCGCAAGTGTTTTCGAAAGGGCCAGTAGCTAGGGCTTGTTGGTGCGCTCTTGGAGAGAACCCTGGGTCTTCCCCTGTGCCAACAAATGGTTCTGTTGCCGGGACAGGAATATTCGTGAGGGAATGTCAAGGTGGTTCCCATCAAAGACATAGATTCAAAAGTGGATAGAAGATCAAGAGAGGGACTTCGCTGAAGCCCAGAACAAGAACCCTAAGCTAAGTACTGAAGATTGGCTACAAAGATACATTTTCACCGACATTCACGAGATCTTCTTTGGAGGAATCCATCAGGAGCTATACGAGTGGTTGGCTAGGTTAGCATATACCCAGTTCGAGATCAGATCTAGACCTCCCATGGCTTGGAATTTGACACTAATCCAGAAGGTTAAGAGAGTCGATAACGTTGCATCCAGAGCAGTAGATCATTGTTTTGATAGTACCATTGGAGGGCATATCACCGAGTTTGTTGTTGACAGAGTAGAATCATATAGCCAAGCCGAGAGATACTTTTTCAAAGGACCCAGAGGAAAAATTGTGCACTTTCTGAAGCTGAGAATTAAGATGTTGTTGCACAAAAATAACATCTTGAAGATACAGTATATCAGGTGGATTGAAAAGGCTAATGTTCAAAAATTTAGACAGTGACATCGAAACAAAAGTTGGGCATACGCACAGTGGGGGAATATTTCAAAGGGTTCACCTTGAGAACCTGTTTAAGAAAAACTACGGAGAAGAGGGTTTCTACAGTGGAGAAGAGGCAGATCTGACAGATGAAGAGCACTCAAAAACCGCTAGGACAAAGGAAGGAGAAGACAAAGAAACTCGCCAGGACGAGCATGAAACTTCAGGAACTGCGCAAACTTTTGAAGTAAGTACTGCTAATCCTCCTGTTAATTCAGCAGCACTAGGTAATCAAAATAATCAAAACCACCAAAGTCCTCAAAGTACTATTACTAGTAGCTCAACATCTACTCAGACAGGAAACCTAGGAAGCTCTATGGAAGATGAGATGAGGCTCCCTATCTTTAGGGGAGATGGATCTGAAGATCCTGATCAAAATTAGTTTATGTGCGAAGCCGTATGGAATATTAAAAATGTCACCGATGAAGCTTTTAAAAGGACCCAGTTCAACACTACCCTAAGGGATCGCGCACTGAGCTGGTACATGAAGCTTGTCCAAGGAATTTCACAGCCTAAGCCACTGGGTGAGATCAAGAATGCACTGATTGCAGAATTCAAGAAACCTAAGTCAGAGTCTCAATGTATTAAAGAACTGAACGAGATCAAGAAGAAAGTAGCAGAGCCTGTTTGGGAGTTCGATCAAAGGTTCAAGACCTTAACAGGCTGATTAACTATCAAATCCCAAATGAATAGAATAAAGAATGGTTCATCACTGCCCTTTTACCACACATCAGAGTTCCCTTGATGCAACAGAAAATTTCTTCGCAGGCAGAAGCATTGGAAATCGCTATGAAGCTTGAATCAACCCCTATGGGAGAATCCAACTCAGGTATGAGCCATATCTTGAGCCAGCTGACTAGTTTTTCTTTGTAGGTCAAGGATATGAAGAAGGACAAGGGTAAGGACAAAAGAGAAGATATCTGGTGTGTAATATGTAGATCAAAAGGCCATGATAAGGAACACTATCCTTTATTCCATGAATATTTGGCCTCAGGAGAACCAAGCCCCTTGAAGCAAGTCAACCTGCCCTGGTGCGAAGTATGCAGAAATAGGCATCGCACATGTGAGTGTTATTACATGTAGAAGTATGTTCAGAATCCCACATATTTATATTTCACATTCTGTAAGTCTGTGGGGCACGGCGATAGGGATTGTAGGTCCTATGAACTTATGCATGAAAGATCGAGGGACATATACAAGATCCAAGGTGAAGCACAACAAGAAGGAAACACTCTGTAGTATAACTCCCCAGGAAGAGGAAATTTCAATCCTCGCGGTGGATATAGAGGATGAAGATGAGGAGGAGGAATGGGTCGAGTCTGAGGACAGATCATTTGTTACAACTCCACACAAGCAGGACACTTGGAAAGAGATTTTCATAATCCTTTCACTACATATAACTATTGCATCTCATTCAACCATGTTACAAAAGATTGCCCTGTGCTGCTAGCTAAGCTGCAGGAAATATGAGGACCTCAGTAGAATCCACAAGTGCAATTGATATATGCTTATCCTCACAGGGAAAACCCTAAATTTTTTGTTATCACTCGAGGAGGCCCTGCTATAGGAGAGGATAGAATGACTTAAGGAAAGATTGAAGAAGACTCAAGTATCAGGAAGGCTACAGATAATACCCAAACTTTCGATGCAAAGAAAGAAAGAGAAATCTTTGAGGAAACAAGACAATATTTCAAAGTAGATCAAGGTTCCTCATCAAAAATACAGCCAAAAATAAAAGAATATGGAACGCCTCAGGCATTTGATCAGTCTTCTTCACCACAGGAGGGAAAAGAGGTAAGAAAGCTCATGGAATTTTTACGCACCTGTGTTAAGTTGATTCAGGATAAAGGCATTGTACAAGAGCTACAAAACTTAATCAGACAGTACAAACTAGGAAAGATAGACCCCTTACTAAATAGGGCAGTACATCAAATTGAAAAAAGGAGAATGGAAAATAAATAATTACACTTGAATGCTCAAAGAGGAGAGTATGATATAGACTATGTGGTCCTCAACTTAGGGTCGGAGGTAAATGTCATGACGAAGAAAAATTGGGCACTAATTGGAAAAACAAGGTTGATCTATTCCCCTATCAGACTTAGGATGGCTAATCAGCAAGCTTTCAACCCATTTGGATGACTGGAGCATGTCCCTGTGGACATCGATGGAGTGAGAATGTTCACAGATTTCGAGGTAATTGAAATTGTTGATGACAGTTTCCCTTACCCTGCATTATTAGGAATTGATTGGACCTTCGATAACTCAACAATAGATGATTTGAAGAAAAGGCATGTGAAATTTGAAAGAGATGGCCTTCGGGTCATTGAACCCTTAGATCCAAATGAGGGTCCATAATATACAGAGCCCATCAGAGAAGAAGACCACACATATGAACTGGAAAACATATACAAACTGATAGCCAGACAATAGGATTACATCAACCCTACAGCCACTGGGAATCTGAGCTGGTGAAGTGACAATGCGTGTTCATCAGATTCAAAAGAAGCATTGGAGAACTGGCAGAACCAGATGTATGAAGTATCTACCTGAAGATGTGCTAGAATAACTAGAGAAATTCACTGGATCGACACAACAGTGAGTAACTTACCCACATTTGATGGTATGAACCCTTTAGAAACCTTCCTATCAGATTTTGAGACAAGTGTAACAACACAACAACGATTGTTGGCAATGGATGAGGACCTGAAATCCACACCATCAAGATGGTGGGGGACACATAAAATAAATATCACAAACTGGACACAATGTCGAACTTTGATGACAAACCAGTTCTCAGCATAAGCAGTAAGTTGCAAAGTAAGGTATACTAGTCGAAGTTGCCCAAAAGACCATGTGCAGAGCTATGAAGAGGCCTAGAGTGACATTCCCCGAGAATAATGGGTGCACAGATTCATTAACACACTGGACACAACTCCTATCAACTGGTACCTTCAAGCGGAACTACACCTCATCACTACAGACAGGGAAGGTATGATTCAGAATTTTGTAACCACCTTTTTATTTGAAAGTGAATATCCTTCAGTAGACCAAGCATTGCAGATTGTGATACATAATGTATTCGAAGAGCCATCTATCCTCTCTATGGAAAAAGAAGAGGACAAATGGACTGTGCCTCTCCAAAAATTGTAGAGTTGCTACAACATCAATGTCGACGATGATGATCCCAGGAAGGTAAACATCACTGAAACATAAGGCCAAAGAGATGTGGAAGGATCAGGAGTTAAGATACCATTTATTGGTCAACCAATCAAGATTAAAAAAGTCAATATTGGGACAGAGGAGACACCAAAGCTTGCCAATGTCGGAGATTACTGGGATGCTTCTACCATTGACAAGATTACAGAGTTTCTGCACGAATATCAAGACTTGTTTCGGACCAATTTCACAAATATGAAAGGTATCAAAGGTCCTATGGGAGAGATGAGGATACCTTTGAAACTATGTGCGAAGCCAGTCAAGCAAAGACCCTAAAGATTGAACCCAAAATATAAGGAAAAAGTGAAGATTGAGCTCGATAGAATGCTGGAAGCAGGCATTATTGAACTTGTTGAAGAGTCGGATTGGATCAGCCCTATGGTGGTATAAGAAAAGAAGACAGGCGAGATCAGGATCTGCATAGATCTCAGGAAGTTGAATGATGCATGTCTACATGACCCTTTCTCTACACCATTCACTGATGAATTATTAGACAATGTGGGAGGCCAGGAGGTATATTCTTTTACAGATGGATTTTCAGGATACCATCAGATTCGGATTGCCAAGGAGGATCACCACAAGACCACGTTTTCCATATAATGGGGATCCTACCAATATACATTGATGCCATTTGGACTAAAAAATGCCCTAGCCATCTTTTCAAGGGTGGTGGTCGAAGCATTCAAAGAGTTTTTGCTTAAATTTTTAGAAGCATATTTTGATGACTGGACTGTGTTTAGTTTGTTGAAAAACCATATTGAATGTCTAAGGCTAATGTTGGATAAATGCAGGCAGTGTCAAATTGATTTAAATCTAAAGAAGTGCATCTTCTTCTCACCATTTGGATTACTATTAGGCCATATTGTATGGAAGTAGGGATTGCTGGTTGATCCATCAAAAATTGCAATTATAGTTCATTTACCGCCTCCTACTTCAGTCAAACAATTGTGCACTACGCTAGGACATACTGGCTATTATAGGAAATTCATTAAAGGCTATGCTCAGATCACAAGATCGATGGAAAAGCTATTGAATAAAGATTGTCAGTTTGGTTGGATAAACGAATGGTAGCAGAGCTTCGACACACTGAAACAAAAGATGATGACTGCACCCATTCTGGTTTTTCCAGATTGGAGCAAGGAGTTTCATGTGCATGTCGATGCGTCTTCTATTGCCTTAGGAGAAGTATTGGCACAACCTGGAGAAGGGGATATTGACCATCTATTAGATTTTTCTAGCAGGAAGCTATCTACAGCTAAATTAATTACACCACTACAGAGAGAGAAGGATTAGCCATGGTGTATGCACTACAAAAATTCCACCACTACTTGTTGGGAGGACACCTTAAAATGTTCACAAATCACTCTGCACTGAAGTACCTAGTCAACAAGCTAGTGTTGGGGGGGAGAATATGCAGATGGCTTCTATTTTTTCAAGAATATGATTTTGAGATCATAGTTAAGCCAGGAAGAATGAACAAGGGCCTTGACCACTTATCAAGGTTGGAACATGGCGAAGAACCCACTAGTTTGGAGGATAAACTGTCGGATGCACAACTGCTAGCCATTACCAAGATTGATGATCACTTCACAAACATAGTCCATTTCCTGTCAACGGGAATGGCACTTAGTGAGTATACAATTCCCCAAAAGAAACAGTTAGTGGTGCGTGCTGCAGACTTTTTATTGATAGTTGGTCAGCTATACAAGATGGGACCTGATGCGATACTAAGGAGATGCGTTATGGAGGCAGAACGACCATTGATCCTCACAGAAGCTCAAGAAGGCATCGCAGGAGGACATTACGTAGGGAGAGAAACTACACAGAAGGTTCTGAGAGATGGCCTTTGGTGGCCTACCTTACACAAAGATGCTAAAGATTATGCCAGAGCCTGCGATGTATGCCAGAGAGTTGGGAAACCATACAGAAGAGATGAAATTCCATTAGCACTACAGATGAACCTACAAGCATTCGAAAAATGGGCCATTGACTTTGTGGGACCTATAAACCCACCAGGGAAGCATACAGGAGCAAGGTACATTATTACTGCAATAGAATACTTGACTAGATGGACTGAAGCCAGAGCAGTTAAGGACTGTAGTGCAACTACAACCGCGTGCTTTATATTTGATGATATCATAACCAAGTTTGGATGCCCCAAGACCCTTATGAGTGATCAAGGCACACACTTCATCAATAAGATAGTCGAATCCCTAATTGAAGAATTTGCATTCCACCATCAGAAGAGTACACCTTACCATCCACAAGAAAATGTAACAATTGAAGAATTCAATAAGATCTTGGAGACCGCACTAACAATTATTTTCAGTGTGAACAGGGATGACTAGGATTTAAGAGTACTTCCAATACTATGGGCCTATAGAACCACTTGCAATAAATTAACAATGCAGACCCATTTCAAGTTGGTTTATGGTCTTGAAGATGTTGTCCCGATGGAATACTTGGTGCCAAGATTAAGAATTGTTGCATTTATAGACATGGATGATACTGGCATTGTTCACGAGAGGCTTGCACAGTTGGTTGAACTGGAAGAAGATAGATTTATTGCAAGATTCCATCAGCAGGTTCAGAAGGAACGAGAGAAGGCCT
>JASDQU010108129.1:83544-94712 GCA_032191745.1 Picea mariana | reverse complement strand
GACAAGACTTCTAGGGTTATTAGCCAACTCATTAGGGTTTTCTCTTGCTTTCTGGAGTCTTCTATTCTCGTTAGGTTCACACATGGAGGTAAATACCTCCCGCAGCTACCATAATATTAACAGGAGGATCTTTCCCTCTTAGATGACCTTTCTTAGATGCGAAGAAGATTCTGAAAGAAAAAGATCCATTGGACAGATGTTGAAATACCCCATAAGAGAAATCAACCCAAAAGAATAAAGAATAATGAAAAGACACCTTCCCAGAATAGAAGTCGACCTAGCTACAAGGACATGAAGACTATAAATAATAAGGCACCTTAGCTCATTTGTTCACTCACTCACACTCTCAGCTACATAGAAACAAGGCACAAGTTTCAAGAAGGTGACGCAATTACTGCAATGACTCGATTTCTTCTTGTTCAGTCTTTTGGTATCTCTCTCTTGTGTGCTACTCCTTGAGGAGGTGCACTACCTTGGTATAGTGTTGTTGCTGCAGTTGTGGTGGTATTTCTGGTTGAGCTAGCCCTTGAGCTAAGGTTTATTTATTTGGACTTGCTTTGTGAACGAAATCTATCTTAAGATAAGTAGTTGAGTTTTTCCCCCATAAATCTCTTGTGTTCTTTTTTGTCTCTCGTTTATGCTACTACTGCTCAGTACATGATATATATATGTTAATGGTAATGAAGTAAAAGAACACTAGCAACTCTAATGCTCTATAAATAAGGAAAATCTAACATTTTGTTATGTTATTCTCTTCATCTCTTAGAAAATGCAAATATGGCCTCAATATTATGGTCAATCATGTGAATATTAGCCAACACAGAGAGGTTAATATGGTTTACAAATATGTCGTGAATTTATAATAAACGGAAATGCAATTTGGAGGAAGAATATATGCTATCACAAGCAAAAATGTAAATTGTTATCCAAAATACTTTACAGGCTAGACACAAAAATGAAGAGTAACAGTGAAAATGCTAGGGATACTTTAAAAATACAAATTCTGGCCATGCAAAGAAATATGCTTGTTTTCAAGGTTTAATATAAGTACATAGGATGTGGCATAGAAGTTGCCATAATTATCAACCTGTAAACTTTAAAACAAGCCAGCTTTAGAATCATATCAGTCTATGGAGAGAAAATGCAATAGACTCTAATTTACATGGAACCATGTACGTCTCCAGAAATTTCGAATGCGCAAGTGTAAAACATATTCCAGACAATTATATTCAGTCGTTGAGACTATAAAACTGTAACCACTCTTAAACTTTCAAAGGTTCTATCAAAACTTATAGGTAGAAAACCAAAGTGCTACTATTCTCAATTCGATTCACATACAACAATGAAGTGCAACTTTGCTATACCGGTGTGTAAAATAAAAGCTTTCACATGACAATCTCAGGCTTGAGAATGTTAGATTTTATCTCTTTATGGGGCAGCACCACACCACCATTACTGTATATCTCATCACTTATATGCACATCCTCGCCTAAAATAGTCATGTTCTCTACCCTAGCCCACTGTCCAACTGTTGAATGCCAGCCAACTATGCTCCCTGAGACACAGGCATGCTTCTTGATTCTGACACCCCTCATAATTGCACAATTTGAGAGTCTTACCCCAGCTTCAACTATACAGCCTGGACCAATAGAAACATCAGGGCCAATCAGACAGCCTTCCCCAATTTGGACACTTTCATCAATGAGCACATTGCCTTGAAACTGAGGGCCACTTGCAAGCACATCAGACTTAGTCCTAAGATAGTCCAAATACAGATGCAGACCGGAGAGATAGTCTCTGGGTTGACCAATGTCCATCCAAAAACCAGGTAAAACCATTGCATAAAGCTGGTTTTCCTCTGCAATTCTGGGGAAAATATCTTTTTCAATTGATGTGGGTTTCAGTTCTATTCTGTCAAGAACACTTGGGTTCAAAAGGTAGATCCCTGCATTGATCTTGTTCCCTACAAACATCTGGGGCTTCTCAACAAATCTCTTCACTCTTCTAGTCTCCTCATCAAGCACCACAACACCATATTTAGATGGCTCATCCACCTGCACAAGCAATGAATTTGATCTCCATGAGATATATAAGATACAAAGAGAATAATGGGAACCATGGTAAGCTTGACCTCCTCAAAATGATATGAGATGAAGGTTGCTATTCTCAGCTTCATCCACCCATTGGTGTTGGGGCATACAAAATTAAAGAAAGGTTCCAGAAACCTCTTGTTTAAAGAAAGATATATTAAATATTTTCATCATGAATCTAGAAACAGAACTCATAACGAAATACAAAGGGAAGAACATGAAAAACATGTTCTCCCACCGAAAGGTAAGAGCAGGAATGCAAAGAATTCAAAGCACATACCCTTCAGGAATGCAAAGAATTCAAAACACATACCCTTGTGACCATTACAGAGGCTTCTGCACCGTATGATTTGTGGAACTCCACCATCTCCTTCAATGGAAACTCGCAGATTACATCACTGTTCAATACAAAAATTGGCTGTCCCGAACCATCAATAAGCTTGTCCTTGGCTAAAGCCAGTGGACCAGCAGTGCCCAGAGGCTCAATTTCTCGTGAGCATTGGATTCGGATACCCAATTTGGCTTCAAACTCTGCCAAAAATTTCATCATACTCTGCAATTCAAAACATTACTTCTACATTCAAAACTAAATGGACAGGCAAAAGGATTGCAAGAGAGGAAAACAAAATCATGGCAACCTCTAGTACCCAAAAAGGCAAATGACCACATTTTCAATTTCTTCGTACTTCATGGGCCTACAGCCAATCTTAGGATCCATATTGTGTGTGCAAGTAATGAAACTCCTATAAGTAGATCATTTCCTAACCATCTCTTCCCAATTATGTTTCCTAAAAATATACCCTTACAATTGGTTTTTTTTTCTTAATTTTGATGCCTGTCTACATGATCTTTTTTAGAACTGTTTTTGCCAACCAGACACAGAAAGACACTAATGCCAATAAGTTTGTGTATGCTTTAAGAAAATGATTTTCAACCAGTATGGAAAAGCACAGAAGTAAGAGTCATGGCTGCCAACCATCACTGGGCAAAACAAAGGAAAATGCATACATTACATCAGTGAGAATTGCAACTGGTTTGAATATTGAAAAACTTATGTCCACAATTAGTCCAAATTGTAAAATTCTCGACTTTAAAATTAAAGAAAAACCAATAGCAAATTCTGAAAAAGTGAGTAAGGAATTCAAAAGCGAATGAACCAAAAGTTTACACGAAACCCCAAAACACACTCTTCTTCGCACATGGTACTGTGTCCAAACTAGTTCCGCTCTTTATCAGCCCATCAAGGATCAGACTTACTAACTACCAGCTAACAATAACAAACCAATAACCATTGGACCAGGTGAAATTCCTTAGGATTACAAACAAATTATACAGATAAATAATTTGGGCAAAATCGTCTGAAGGATATGAATGGGTTAGGATTTGGAGGTGCATGAATACCCAACAGAGGACTGAGTTATTTCCTTACATACAA
This sequence comes from Picea mariana, assembly GCA_032191745.1. Classification (NCBI taxonomy): domain Eukaryota; kingdom Viridiplantae; phylum Streptophyta; class Pinopsida; order Pinales; family Pinaceae; genus Picea; species Picea mariana. The sequence continues at coordinate 91,187 of JASDQU010108129.1, read as the reverse complement.
CTAATCACACCTAAAACTTTGAGGCAAACAAAACCTACATGACAAAAAAACAGTCTATTATCCAATCAAACCAATTTCATATCACATCCAACTTGGACTCGTAGCTGAAGTGCATACTCAATATACAGCAATAGCATACCTCAGGTTGATAACTGACAGCCAATACAACATCATCCACCCCTGCCTCCTTGAGAGCTTCAATCTGCGAGCATAAATAAAAACATATTGATGAAATTCGATAACCGAAGTGCATAAACTCCTATTTCAATCAATCAAATCCATAAAGGTGGTGAGTTAACCTGGTGCAGAATCATGGGTTTGTTAGCAAAATCCACCAGAGGCTTGGGAAGGCTCAGAGTAAGTGGGCGTAACCTTGTTCCAAAACCGCCCACAAGGATTAAGGCCTTCATGGTATCTGATCAAATACAGTAACCCTCTGCAAGGTATTGAAAAATGTTGAAATTGATTGGTTCTGAGTGAAATATGTTTATGCCAGTTGAGCAGAGACACAGAAGGCCTGGTACAGATGAATTCTAAATGCCCAGATGGGAGACACGGAAGGCCTGTGAAGATGGACTCTAATATGCCCAGATGGTAGACAGCACAAAAATGGATTCTAATATGCCGATCAAAGAACTTTCTAAACAGAGAGGGTGCTAGAGTTGATGCGGATCCTATTCAGTAAAGAATGTGCCGAAATACCAAAAGAATGTGCCGAAATACCAAAATAACTCGAATGCAACAAGAGGAAGAAAAGTATCAGGAATCGGTCAGGAAATGGACCAAATTAGCTCTAATGCATATAAAAATGCCAGGAGGAATATAAGTATCCGGGAATCGGGAATGACGGGTGGGTTTGGAGCAAATGTATTGGAAATAAAAAGGGAGGGAATACCGATCAAAGGAGGTGGAAAAGATTAAAATTTGAGGACTAATGAAGACGGTGCTCAACAAACTATGATCATAAATATATAATTAGGTCGAAAGGTGTATACCTATTGATAATGGGCACAATTAATGATCTTTTAATCTTATTTAACCTTAAACCCTAATCTGATGGTTATGCATTCAAGAGGTTGGCATATTCTTAGTCGTCCTTGCATTTATGAAGGCATCCTTTTACATTTACCTAAGAATACTTAAAAATTACTATGAGCATATATAATTGACACGTTCAAATGATTAAAAATGATTAATATGTATGCATGCCACGCTTATATCACTCCACAGTTTTTATGTTAGAGCACCATTAGTTTTTTGTCCCACGACCTCCACACATTACCTCCCACATTATGAACATTCCACGACTTGAACCGCCACAACCAATTAGATGTGAAATGCGCGGAAGACCTCGCCAAGCCGGAGAAGAAGCTCAAGAGTTCCCACAGCTCGGAATCGGCAGTAAATCATCATATAATCAGGCCATTCGATCCTCAATATTCTCCGTAGGCTCAGCCAAATCCATTAAAATGCCCCGCAAGGCTTTCAGTGGCGCTAAGATAATGGGCAAGAAAGGTAGTCGTTTAATGGCCGTGAATTCGTACAGGCTACAACTATCGCCTCCAAAACAGATTTTATAAGACTCATAGGCAACAAACAATATATAATTTATAGATCCATTCCCAACAACGAGTGTTGAACGTTGTACATAATGTCCAAAATGAGCACTTTTATTTTCTATAAACTTCTCAACCCCTGACGGATTTCGATTCGGGGACGGAAGAAACCCCCATCTGATGTAAGATACTTTAATTCTTTTATAGTTTCATTCTAATTTCTTTAACTTCGTTATACTTTATATAGCTTATACTTCCAAGATTGTCATTTTAATAATTGCAAATTTAAATACCTGTAAATTTAAATGTAATTTCCATATAAGTGTGCATAAATTTAATATGGATCAAGAATCCATGGAAGTTCATGTTTTTGTTTGTGTTTCTGGGTGTGTTTCCTTTGTTTACATACAGGGCACTTGAATTTCCCAATAAACTTTGCCTCTTCCATATTGACACCGACACAGTGTTGAATGTGTTTTGTATAGACCGCGGAGATCTTCATTGCTTTTACCTTTTGCATCTTTTATATTTTTAACATTAAATTTACACAACCACTGCTGTTATTTAAGTTTGTACTTTTAGTCCTTTTGGCATTATTTAAGTTTGTACTTTAATATGTTAATTAAGGTTTGATTGTAACTAATATAAGGCAAAAAAGAATTAGGGTTTATTTGCAAATGAGATATGCCTTTCGGCGTTCATCAGCCACAATTATGTGGCTGTGCTAGTATGTGGTTGTGATATGTCTTTCGGCGTTCATAAGCACAGCCGCTAACTCGTGGCTGAGAACGCTGAAAGGTAGCGGCTGAGAACGCGTGCCCCCAATATACTGAGAACATGTGTCTCCAATATAAAACGTTTGTGGTAATCTCTCTGTGGTAATATGAAACGTTTGGCTGCATTAGGTTGATAAATGGAACGTGACAATTACATATCCTTACAGTAGTTTTTTAATGTGATTAGGTAAATGTTAAAAAGTAAACATGTTAACGGATGTCTTTATAAATGCAAGAAAGTTATGAACAATAAATCTGATCCATTGATTTTGGAGGACGACTAAGAATATGCCAGCATCTTCAATGCATAGCCATCAGATTAGGGTTTAAGGTTAAATAAGGTTAAAAGATCATTAATTGTGCCCATTGTCAATAGGTGTACGCCTTTCGGCGTAAATATATAATGGGTAAGAAAGTAGGAGGGAATTTGAAGTCAAATGATTTTGACTTTAAAATGAGAGGCACATATATTAAAAAGATTAGGGATCCTACCTCATGCTTATGATTATGATAACCATGCAAGTAAGAGAGAGGTGGGTTGAATTACGAATTCACTTCTTCTTCTTTTTTTTCAAATGAAAAATTGCTCAATTATATTATAAAATATAATTTGTTCTCGGAGATATGTACAATCAAAGAGCGTTGTGACAGTTCAGCAGGTTGGTAGAGTCATTTTTCTTTGATTGGATAATTCCAATTTAATGGAGAGTGAGAGTACCCTGTACAAAATAACATAAATTATCCGGAGATAGATGTAAAGAAATTCAATGAGAATCAGACCAAAGTATGAGTCAAAACTATGAGATAATTGATGAATATAGTGATGGTTGATTGCAGGAGTCTTTGAATATTTTGATGTTGTGAGAGAGACCCTCTTGGCCATCCATCCAGTGAATGTATGAAAGTAGACCTGATTGCTTTAGGAGAGCTGATTTAGAGAGAATGTTCGCTTGTCTTTTAAACTCCCGAGAGGTGTGAGTGAAGAATAGGTTCTTGAAATTGCACTGGAGAAATTTAATTCGATCCATCCAGGTGAAGAGGTTAATCGAATGCAGATCACCACTGCAGTTCAACCAATCTATTATGACTTTCAAGTCACCAATCAGATGGAGGTTTTCTAGATTGAGTCTCCTGGCCAAAAGAAGTGAGGCCCACGCACCCAACAATTCTGCTCTAGTGTTGGTGCTCGAGCCACAACTGAATGTTCATTTGTAGATGGAATTTTCAATCAATCTGATCAATCCCCCTGCACCACACAGAGCACCATTGTGTTGGATTGTGCCATCGAACCAACCTTTGATAAATTTGTCGGCAATGTACCGGTTAATAAATACTTTTTTTTTCTCTTTAGTTGGATGAAGATCTTGCCAAAGTTGATGCATGCCAAGTGCTCTGTAAGCAACAGAGTTGTTGGAGGGTGTGGAGTTCTAAAAAATCAGTGAGTTTCAGGCCAGCCAAATATGCCAAATAACCATCGGAGGAAGAAGCTTGAGAGCACGCTCGCTTGAAAGCCAGTTGATGAAGCAATCAGCAATGGAGATCCCTTGCTAGGTCGTTGTGACTGTTGGTCAAGACTGATGTAGTTCCAGACCTTTCTCGCAAATTTGCAGTGAATAAAAAGATGTGGCACTGTTTCTTCGTCTTTGTAACAGAGTTGGCAGAAGTTCGGACCGTTCCAGCCTTTCCTAAGTAAATTATCCCAAGTGGAAATTTTATTTTTATCCACAAACCAAGTGAATAATTTCAGTTTTAACGGAATTTTCCATTTCCAAAGGTCCTTACACCAGCCTATGATGTTGGGGAAGTTTCCAAAATTTATAATTGTTCAATAAAAATTTGAAACAAAGATGCGGTCAGTGCCATCTCCGCCGATCCAAAGGAGGCGATCCTTTCTGTTGAGTAGGAAGACTCCAGCGCTGATGAGAGACCCGCATAAATTTGTCCATTCTATCAAAATATCGCCAGTAAGTTCAAGAGTGCAACCCAAAATCCATCCGGCATGTGATGTACCCAACAGATTGTGGTTTGATGCTTGGTATAGAAAGTATATCCCCTTGTTGTGAAGGTGTGCTAGAAGGGACGGGGAGAGAAAAGATGACAAGCCGAGTCCCAGAATACAATCAGAACCAAGGCTAATGGAGCGGCCAGAACCAGGGTGTCAGCTGATCCAGTCTCTAAGCAAGTGTGTTGATTTATTCAAAATCCTCCACGTCTGCGAGGTTGTTCTAGGAAGAGCAGAAGATGAGAAAAGTCAGTTCTCAACAGTGGTGGATGGCAAGTATTTATCTTTAATCACCATACTCCAAATGCCTGTTGAAGTAAGAGCTCTCTAGAGAGTAGAGGCAGTCAATGCCAAATTGAATTTGAAGAGGTTTTGGAAGCCCCAGCCTCCTTTACTTTTTGGAGTTGTTATGGTTTCCCAATTGCAGAGATGTTGCAAGCCTTTTTCCTGGCAACTCGACCAGAGAAATTTGAAGCTCAATTTCCTGAGTTTTTCCAGGACAGTCAGGGGAATGGCAGCCAGCGCCATCCAATACACTGGTTGTCCTTCAAGGGTGGCCTTCAAAAGAGTGTATCTGCCACCAATCGATAACCACCAGTTGTTCATTTTTTTCTTTACCTTAGTTAGCAACCATTCCCAATCTGAAGCTTTTTGTTGTACTGCTTTTATGAAATATCCAAGATAATGTAAACCCAAGGATAGATGATCAAATTTATGTGGGAAGAGGGCTTTAAGTGAGTCTAGGACCTGTTTAGAGATATTAGCATGGTGGAAGGTAGTTTTATTCCAGTTCATAAAAAGACCAGAGGCTGCTTACAAGCCATTCTTGTAGATTATCCTTTGTCATAATAAGAACACCATCGGCGAAGAGAAGATGAATGATCTTGACCAATCTAGAGACTTTGATCCCTGTGATTTTACCTTCTACCTTACTCTTTTTTAGTAGAAGGCTTAATCCTTCCATAGTCAAGATGAAGAGAAGCAGGGACAGCGGACAGCCCTGGCGCAAGCCTCTTTCAATTTGGAAAAATGAAGATGGTTCTTTATTAATCAACACAACAATAGATGCACTAGTGACACAACTCATGATCCAGGATATAATGGAATGGAAAAAACCCAGTTGGGTTAAGGTAAGATGGAGAAAGTCCCAGTCAACGCAGTCAAATGCTTTCTTTAGATCAAGTTTAAGGATGAGGGCACTGGATTTTTTGTGATGGATGTTGTGGAGGCATTCTTGTGCAGTGCCTATGGCATCCAGAATTTGTCGGCCCTTTAGGAAGCCTAATTGTTCTCTAGACAAGAGGCGGGAGAGGATTGGTTTGACTCGGTTAGCAATGATCTTAGTGATGAGTTTGTAGCAAAGATTACAGAGTGTGATCGGCCTATAATATCCAAATGAAGTTGGATGGCTGGCTTTCGGAATAAGAGTAAAGAAGGTGGAGTTTAGAGCCCTGGGGAGATTACCTTGTTTTCGAGAGTCTTCTACAAGATCTAGTAAGTCTGGCCCCACTAGATCAAAGAAATGCAGATAAAATCCAACTGTCCAGCCATCGGGGCCTGGACTTTTATCTTTGGAGAAGGATTTGAGGGCTGCAAGAACTTCTTGTATGTTTCAAGGTCTGAGCAAATGAGAGTTATCCTCTGTTGTTACAGATTGTGGGTATAGTTTTGCCACATCAATTTGGGAGGAAAGTAGGACCTCTATTCTGGCTTTGTACAAATTTGTGAAATAATTAGTGGTTGCTGCTTTGATGTCTTGTTGAGTGTTGTGAATGCTACTAGTTTCATATGTAATGTCCCAAATATGTTTTTTATTCCTGGAGGAGGAGGCAAAAGAGTGGAAAAATTTTGTATTAAGATCTCTAGACTTTACCCAAGTAGCTCTGCTTCTTTGTTTCCAAAGAGATTCTTCTGCCATAAGGATCTTATTTCTTTCTGATTCTAGCTATTGGTAAAGTTGTAGATGAATCCCAGTTTGATCTGTCAATGGAGTAGAGCGTTGATGCTCAAATAGCCTGTGTTCCATCTCGTGAAGTCTTTGGAATGTGGCAACTTTGTGATTCGTGGCCCATCCTTTAATGCTGGCTTTTAACACTTTTAATTTCTGAAGAAATCGGGATTGTATGTTCAGATCTTGTTGTAGAGCAGGATCCGACCACATTGTTGTGAAATTTTTTTAGAAGGATGGTTCAGAGAGCCAGGACGAATTCAACTTAAACGGATAGGATATCCTCTTGTGGTGAAGGCCAAACTGTATAAGAATCGGAGTGTGGTTCGAAAGATATGAAAAATCCGCCCAGGTTCTAACTCAAACCGATGAATTAGCCAGGTTGTCCATGATATAAAATCTATCAAGGAATTTTGAAATGTGATCCTGGCCCTATCTACCATTGTGCCATGTGGGAGTCAAAACAGTCGGTGGAATGTCGACTAGCCCATGAGAATGAAAAAGAGTGGTGAAGAATTTGGCAAGTCGTTCTTGTAAAGTAGATAAACCCCAAGTTTCACCAGATTTTAGAGTGAAGTTCAAGTCGCCAGCCAGTGCCATATTGTGGAGATCGAGTAGACCTTATGATTCCACCTGTTGCCAAAAGGTTCTCCTATTTTGACAAGGCCCATGAACATTGAGGAGGTTGATAGATTGAGAGTTCCACTTACAAGTGCCAATGAGTAGGAGACCTGCACAGCTTAGAAAATGTTGTAATTCAAACATAGAAGGATCCCAAGCTGCTGCGAGACCTCCCGAGGATCCAAGAGAGTTAACAGAATAAGTATGCCAATCTGGGCGATATTTGGAAAGAAAAGTTATAGCTTTGAGACCATCAACTAAAGTTTCCTGAAGTAGTATAATATCGGGCGAAGTTCGAGCAATTAGGCTTCTGAAGGCAGAGGATTTAAGGGGCCCTCCCACTCCTCTAATGTTGAGGGAGAGCAAGATCATTATTTATTTCTTGCTAGGGATTTCATGCCTCTAAGCGCCCCATTATCAAAAGAGTTGGTGGAAGTGACAGAGGTAGATGGTAAGGATGGCTTCTCTTTACGATGATCACTTATGGTTTTAATCAGAGAGTATTCGTATCCGATCCCACGGGACCAAGTATGTGAAGATCCCTGTTCCAATCCGGAGCTATTTATGTGTGCTAGGGACTCTGTCTCAGAAGAAGGCAAGATGATAGAGTGTCCTAGGTATGTAGGAATTCGGGATGGAGGGATAATTTCTTTGTAAGAGGGAAGGAGAGAATCCAATACCTCATTGAAGGAGGTGCTTTCTTGTTATGTAATGCTTAAATCTAGTAGGTGGAAGGTCGA